>JACEGR010004677.1:0-83914 GCA_014170235.1 Listronotus bonariensis | reverse complement strand
TTTTTTTCATTTGAGTTTGTCGGGTCGCCACCCTTGGGGGTGCAAACGGTTTTTATTATTTATACGAAAAATGATGGTCTATTCCCGGGGCACGATTGAAAATGTTCCTGTTTTTTCCCGCTTGGGGCACGATTCTAATATTGACCTGCCATTGACTTGCATTTCCGTTTGGGCCACTAATGTCTACGATTTTGTAATTAGTAAATAAATCCGTTTGCTTTACAGTTTATCCAGTATGTATTAATCTTGAGTTTAACGGAATTAAAAAACAGGATTTGCTTACCAGAACTAACCAGACCCTCCACGCAAGGCGGAGGGGGATAACAGCACATTTAGTAAAGTTAATTTATATAAAACTTTTATAATCACTTGCAAGTTATAAAACATACACGTCCAGAAAGTAAAAAAAGACCAGAAAGTTTAAAATATGACAGTTTAAATAGTTATAAAGCTGCAATAAAACGCAGCAGTAACTTCTTGACAGCAATGCCGAATTATTAATAGTCAGGACATTCCTTAATAGTCTCGGTTGGCGGAGGAAAGAAACCAGGATGAATTTTTAGTACGAAAACACTTAAATATTGGCAGACGACGTGACAAAGCTTGCATAAATATTTAATATTAAAAGATACTGCATAAAATCTAAAAAAAAATGAATAATAAAAAAATGTAAATATGCTTTATACCGCTATATCTACTCGTATATTTGCATTATTTTCTGTATATTTGTATCGTTAATTATTAACCTAATAAAAAATTAGAAGTTAAAATATTGATTGCCTTTTTTATGGCACTTCAAAAATCACCTAAAATTCATGATTACACGAGAATACCCCCTTACCGATATATCAGTGTTCAGTGTTTAATTTCGCATGCCCGAAAACCTCAATTTATTAAATTTTGGTAGCGCAGATTAAGCGGTTTTAATTATATTTAAACGATTTTATACTTTTTTAAAGATAATGTTTTGCCATTGTCGTATTATTAGCCATAGCTATTAATATATTGCAAACTTACTTTAATCAAATTCAATAAAAAAACTCACTTACAAATAGTGTTATAAGTTGAAGAAAATATATATTTCTAATAATATCCTTTATATCAATTGAGATTCTTTTATCAGCTGTAAATTCCGACTTCCAAAAAATTAATAAAAGTCACTAAAAAGTTGAAAAATAATTAAAAAAGAAGACGAGTAATGACGTATGTGCTCAACCACTCAATGGTAATAACTAAATAAAGAAAATCTTGTTATACTTTTATACCATATATTAGAGAAAAGTGACCAAATATAAAATACCATTTTGTTTTTTTACAGATATTTTGCATATAAATTATAAATAAAAAACTTTTTGTAGTAATTATATTACCAATCATATATTTGTCTTTTATTTTGTAAAAATTTGCATTGCTTAATTTTAATTAAGATTTGTAAAAATATAAAAATGATAAGGGTAATCGTAAAGATTTAAGCCCTAAATATTAAGATTAAGAGGTCCCTCTTCTATAGTAGGATTTTTGAAAAATCTTAAAAAGTTATGAAAAACCGATAAAACAAAACGTTGCTACAGCGACGACGGGGCTTGCTGTACTGGCATGTTACCACTTCTAGTCGCGAATGGGCATTAAAAAAACGAGACAAACCCCTCCAATCCTTTAAACCCCTCGATGCCACGGCTGGTTGTTTTTAAATTTTTTGGTGAGATGGCACCGGTTGTCTATATTTGTCAGTTCTCGTAAACAGAAAGGATATTTATAGTCAATCGGGGCATTATCAAGGCGTTGACGACCTGAAGCGGCTGTGACAAGTCTTAACGAACACAAAACAAGTGTCGCCGTCTTGGCTGGGCCCGACGTATTCCATTTTCTTTTGGAACTCCGTAATTTTTAAACAACCAATTATGGTAGCCGAAATCTTACAGGTTATTTTTTTTACTGTCATTAAGGAGCCATATCCCCAAAGAACTTTACCTTTTATTAATCTATTTATATCAAGGCTCAAGAACCATTTATTTTTGTAATATATCGCAGTTTTGGTAAAAAATACTGCTTTCTATATGATTTTAATCATATATATTTAGTCATTGCTGAACGCCACCTACCTAGATTTGGCAAAACTACTTATCCGAATTCTTCAAACCCGCAGTGCACAATGATGGGCGGCCAGTTTCCTTTATGGTTTGTTCCCGTTAAAGTAAAATGCGAGTATTCCATATTAGGGATATTTATCATTCCATATTTGGTCACTTTTCTTTATAACCCGATTTTTTAAAACTTTTAAGTAAGTTTTTTTAAGTTGGTTTGAATTGTGTTTAATTATATTAGTTTTGTAACTTACTTTTCATTATTATTAATCAGCGGTAAAACTATAATACATAGAAAATTAGAATTATTATGAAACGCCAGGTAGCTACTTCTCTTAACATTAGTGGAAGCTATTAGGGATGTTAATCAAGCCATTATGGAACTAACTTTATTCCGCAGCGAAGTTAGATCGTTAAGGGGCTCATAAGAGCTCGCCTAACATACGGATGGCCGCAGCTTTCGGTTTAGTTGACTATATCTCTAGTAAACTACTTTATTTATTTGAGTTTCTAATCGCGAAAACATTCCAAGCAAGTTATAACAGATGTTTAATTCTAATTGACGTTCTTTATTACTTTTTTAAGACCAACAAAAAATATTATATTGTGTAACATGTAGGACTCAGGTGATGGTATGTGCGTTAAAGCGCTGGGTCGTTAGACTCACAACCGACGCAGGCTTGGTTCTAGTCCAGGCCAGATCAACAATTTATTTAAAAGTTTGGTCAGACTTTTAGGCCGAGTTTATAAATTCAAATTTTATTTTAGTGTTAGTATTAATATAAATTTAACTTAAATTTAGCCATTTTTGTGGCAATAATTAGCCACATAAAAAAATAATAAAGTATTGAAACTTGAGTCAAAAGATGTAACCGGTTTGATAAACACCTTAATTTTAATGTATGTTTTTGAATTATTGAAAACATTATACATAAATTACGTTTAAAATTTTACGCAAAATTTAAAAAATAAATAATATATAGGGTGTTTCATTTAAAATAAGGAAGATGACATCAACTTCCGGTTTTAAACTTTTCCAAAGCGTACTTTTCAAGAAATCGATTGCGGCAGTTCCCGGTGGGACACTCTATATATATACTGTATCCTAAGGAGGACAGTGGTAAAAGGAATAATTATACCTCTGGCGTACATCCCGGTATACCGGATGTTTGTAACAGGTGGTTTCCCTCTAAAACTATTTTATCTTTTGAGATAAAGAGTTATATCGATATCTGACATAATTATGCGTTGGTGGATCTATTCAATTGTTTTCACTCGGGTTAGAAAATCAAATCCAGATGATTGACCCAACTTTTTTGCTACATAAAGAGCTTAGTTTAAAAGATAAAACATAAAAATAAATTTTGTTTTTAAATAAAATACCTTTTGAGAATATTTCAACAAGCTACACCGTTTTATTAAAAAAAGGAGACGCCGTTAAAAAAGATAATCAAATCTATGTTTTTATTGCTACTCGACTTAAAATTTCCCATTTTTACCCTATTATTTTTTAAACTCCGCTTCCATATTTGGCGGTATGAATATTCGTAGTAGACTCGTCAAAAGGAACCCTCTAAAGGGGTATAAAAGAGTTAGTATCATGAAATCCATTTTATTGCTATTCCAGGCACTATTGTATTTTTTAGACGATTCTACTTAACCTAACCTCTTTATTTATTTATTATTTGATTTATTTGGTATTTGGGTTAAATCTAGTAATTGAAATTTGACCCCCTTCCTGGCAACCGATCAATCTGAAATTTGGTACCCACTCTTAATCTTGATAAAAATACAATTTAATTAAAATTTATTACATTCCTGATGATAGTGAATCCAAAATGGCCGCCGATACAAACTGACGGATTTCAGGCTGTTACAAATTCGAGGAACATCATTAGGATCTCGAAAACAGTAAGAGATACAGGGTTGGTTAAATTGGGGCAAAGTTGAGCATTTTTATGCTTACCAATATTTTGTTTTAAAAATTTAAAAGTTTGCAGCCGTTCCGGAATTATCCGACAAAAACCAAAATTTAGCGAAACAGTTTTTTTCAGTTTATTTAAAAAATAATCTAAAACTAACGACACATAAACATTGCTACTTTTTCTATTTTATAAAATAATGTCACACATTTAAGATCCGACGTTTCGTCTTTGAGCCATCATCATCAACTTTGTTTTATAATTGGGCGGAATATTTGGTTTAAAACTTAATAAACTCGTACTTAAGCGAACGATATCTCAAATTTTACATTTGTGCGACGTTTCGAACCAAAAAAACATAATCATTCACCATTTCGCCATTAAAAAGAAAGATTTTACCACTGATCTCGATGAATTGTCAATGTTATGACCTGCCCAAAACAAAAGTTACTTTCCATGGGCGACAAAACAGGTTTGTGCGCAAGCAAATCGAGGTAGAACGCGCCTGGCGCCAAACGGACCATCTGCATTATCGGAAAGAGTTTGTCGACGCCGTCCGGAGGGTACGGGGTCGGTATTTGTATTTTGCCACGGCTTCTAAGTGCGCACGTTCGTCCACCCGTCCATTTCTTTACCTCGCGGGGTCGTAAGATTTTGAAAAGTACTTGTTGCCACTGCGGATCTAAATGTATGTTTATTACCTATAAGTTAATGTATGTAAATTACCCTAATTCTTGTAGCTTGTTAGTTAAATTAAAAATAAAAAATAATTAAAAGGAATAAATATTAAGTATTATAAGTAGTAAAAGAAATAAAGAAATGCATACTTACCTTCAAATGGAACTTTCCAAAATCATTAAAAAAACAATTTTTAATTAAAAAAATAGAGGATGGTGTATTTTTTTTTGTTCAAAACGTCGCATAAATGCAAAATGTGATACATCGTATTTAAAATCAAAAACGAGTTTATTAGGTTTAAAACCAAATATTCCGCCCATTTAAAAAACAAAGTTGATGATGGTAACGCAAAGACGAAACGCCGGATTTTAAATTTAGTGACATCATTTTATAGAACACCAAAAGTGGCATTATTAATAAGTCGTTAGTTTTAAAATATATTTTTAAATAAACCGAGAAAAAAATAAAAACTGTCTCGCAAAATTTTGGTTTTTGCCGGATAATTCCGGAACGGCTGCAAATTTTTAAAACAAAATATTGTTAAGCATAAAAAGGCGCAACAATTTCCCTAATTTAACCAACCCTGTATCTCTTACCGTTTTCAAGATCTTAATGGTGTTCCTCGAATTTGTAACAGCGTGTATATTACTTTACTACAACCTCAATATGAGTATTAAATGAAAGAGATTGATTCGAAGAATAGAGCTCATTAAAAAAAATTAAATCCAAGATGGTCGCTGCCACAAAATGTCGTATAACATATTTTTTCACAACTACCTCTATACGGGTAATAAATAAAGCTGCTTGGTTTGTAGAATAGAGTTTACTATAAAACAAATTAAAATCTAAAATGATCGCTGCAACAAAATGGCGAATAACATATTTTCCACAACTACTTCAATATGCAATTGTTGGTTACTTCTGGTTAGTTCTAGTAAGGCATTAAATAAACTTAATAAAATGAGATGTATCAACTAACAACAAAGCTAAAAACTTAAAAATAAATTATGTAGAAAAATATGTTAAACGGTTTTATTGTTCTAAAAGCTCAAAAATAACTCGGTTAGTCCCAGCTACCAGATTGCACTATTCTTCTCATTAATCTGGGGTATTGATTAGACAAATCATAAAATCGTTGGGCACTTGACATTTCCATCATATTATTTACACTAAATTTGGTACGCCCAGGGTTTTATTATTGGTATGTTCAATACGTCAGATTGATGAGAAGATTGGTGCCATCTGGTAGCTAGGATCGAAATATTTCTTAGACTTTAGTACAGTTAAACCGTTTAACGTAAGTTTTTTAAATACTTTTTCCTATCTCAAAAGATATCCACTTTTAATACACCCGGTATATGAAGACAACAGAAAACTTCAAAAATTAAAAAAGCATTGACGGCACAATATTAGTTTTCATCTTTTCGTAAAACGGTTTCTTTCTGCAACTACACAAAGTGTTACAAGATTGCAAACGTGACCCGCACTTAAATTAACTTTATGTCTTTTAACCGAAAGAATGCTGCAGAATATTTTCTATGGTAAGGATTTGCTGCAGGGATCCAAGGAAATTGTTTTTATAATATAACTATGACAACATACAGTGGCAATTTCTTTTAAGTTTACAACTATATCAAGGGATTTTTAAACTCAAGGGCATAATAGACGTATTTTAAGACTAAATAAGGCTCTTTTATATAATAAAAAAATATAGCCATAATATTAGTCCGGGAGGTAGCAACGTCGGAGCAACAAGAATTATTTTAAGTTGGCTGATTTTTTTATATGTTGTTCTGCCTCCTCTCCCACATAACATCAGACAGCCATAGGATATCCTAAATAGATCCTAATGTCCTAACTTTAGAATATCCTGAGTGGATATCCCCAGGCGATTTATAAGTCATTCGTAAATGAGATATCCAATATTGGATAATCTAGGGATCTCTTTAGGGGGAAATTCACTGAAAATCCGGTTTGGAAAGTCACTGGGCACCCATATGTATCCCAATATAGGATATCTCATTTTTGGCCTGTCAAGGATATTCCAATGCGATATTTAAGTTATTCTTATGTGGGATATCCAATACTGGATCACCTAAGAATGTCGGTAGAGAGAAAATACTGGATCACTTAAAATCTGTATAGGGGAAAATCTACCTGTTGGAAAGAAACATGGTAGCCTACAACGGTTCCTAAAGGAATCCAGAAAGGCTGTCCTATGGTGGTCTATAAAAGTCCCACTTGGAGGGTCATTGGATAATCACGGAGCCTTAGATGGATAACCTTAGACTTTCCCAGAGTGTTGTCTGGGCTTTCAGGTAAATCCTTGGCTGTCTGGCTGGCGGTAGGGGCTGCGTTGGCATCTAGCTGTGATCTTGACATTTAGAGCTGTCACTGATAGGTCACGAAATGCAGATCTTGGTCATGTATTATTTTTAAAGTTTTATTAAAATTTATCAAACGGTTCAGAGGTTAGAACAGGAACGACTGTATATTTATTAGCAAAGATAAAAGTGTCTCGGAATTAAAAAAATATATATATTTGGTAAACCTATCTAAAGACAAAAAATAATAATTGGGATTTTAAAACGTTTATAAAACCTTGGATTTTTACCTGTAGAGATGAGATACGAACTAATAAAAGCAACCACTACCGCCAGCCAAACAGCCCAGGGTCGATCCCTAAGAGGAAGAAGAACAACATATCAAAAACTAAGATTATTCAAAATTCTTTTTGAAGACGTTGCCACCTCCTTACTATAACTATTACAACATGCAATGGAAATTTCCTTTAAATCTACAACTATATGAAAGCATTTTTAAACTCAGGGGGCTACTAGGCGTATTTTTAGACTAAATTAGGTTTTTTTTATTTTAAAAATAAAGGTATTTTATGATTTAAATATCTTTAAAACTATTTATATTTTATTGCTTAAATTGTGCAGAATAAAAGACGTTTGCCTTGCCTTCTCTGATGAGCCGCCAGTGATACATACCATTTTTCGGCATGGTCATTAATCTTAAAGTAATAAATATGAACTAAAACAGATTATTATTAACTATTTTTTATACTTTAACACAAGTTTTAAATAAAAAAATAGTATAAAAAGTCCATTAAAAAACTAAATTTTCCTAAAATCATGACACCCTGAATTTTAAACCGTATGGCGTTTAAGACAAGTATATATAAAAAGGACGTACACATTTTTTTACATTTTTGTTCACAAAACAAAAGATATTTATAAATTTATTAAATGTGTTTGGTATATTGACCTAACATACACTTATGTAAAAAAATATTATAACCAAATCTAACTTTTATTAAAAAACAATTTTTTGTTTTAACTGATAAATAGTATATCTACGTAATATTGTTACCAAAAACTGTCCGCCACTGCATTCTTAACAAGACTTAAACTTTTTAAAAGGTCTTTATTCTTCAACTTTACAGTGGGTTTTATAAAGCGATTATTGGTTTTTGTAAGATGTAGTTGTAAAACCACTTTTAATGTGGGATAAAGCACTTAAAAATATCGCTTTAAGGCAAAAGCTATATGTCGTCACGAACGGGGATTTGATTTTATAACATCGTTAAAATTAGTTGGGGCAGCACGACTATTATATATTATACGTAACATATTTCATTATATCTTTTAAAAGAACTTAAGCCTGGTTAATTAAAGTATTTTTTTTTATTATTGCTTAAATATAATAACCATATTGACACAAAAAAATAACAAAATAATAGTGCTTTAAATAATTTTTAGCACCCTCTATTGTGAACACTCAGTATAAAATAGCATACATGACATTAGGTTAGTTTATATAACAAAAAAATAGTAAATCAATTCTATAATAAATCAAAAAAAAACTCCATGTTATAATTTCAAGGTTTAAATTTGCAAGTTAAACAACTTCTTGGTCAAAAAACTATTATCAAACAAATCCACAGGGTCAAGTGTGTTTATACATTAAAGCAAATAACTGCAAATTTAATATATAAAGACAAGAGCATTTTTTAAAGAGGAATAAAAAACAAAATCAAAATATGGGTGTTCTTATCGGCTGGTACATATTAAGAAAGGGGGATATACCCCTGGTATACTACTTCAGTTGTAGAATTGTATTTAGTTTGGTTCTAAATATAATTTATCTTTATTTTTAACTTGATTTTAATACAATGTCTATTAACTCATGCAATTAACGTAACCCAAGTAACATATTTGGTCCAGAAAATATACCTTGCAACATTTTTTTATAGCATTTATTGTCTTTATTTTAACTAGTTAAATTAAAATGGCTCCTATTTAACAACTTTTGACTTTGAGATTATTTGTTTTTTTATGTATAAATTTTTAATATCCTTAATAGGCATACTGGCGCGTATTAAAATGTCTAAAAATCAATTTTAGGCAAAACTACTAAATTCTAGATAAAAAAAACCACAAAAATACGTCACTTTTAAGTAACCATTTTTATTTGTTTCTTAATAATTAACTTATAATTAAATTAACAACAATGTCTCGAGGCGATGATTTAGTTAATACACATAATAAATGTGGTCAAAACAAAATATTTCTAAAGTTTGTTGCTTTAGGATAATATTCATTTTGGTAAAACTTTGATTAAAACTAATACTTCAGATAACGTAGTCGTGGCAACGTATAAGAAATTTGCCACAAGCAGCTTAAAGACTATAAGTTTATTCTAAATGGACAAAATAAAATTGGTTTAAATGTAAAAAACGTATGAGCTGTGGAATTTGTAAGAGCAAACATGCCAGCTTTATTTGTTGACTAGCCAATGCTCTTTTTCTTCATTTTGCACAACGTACTTAAAATACGTACACACACTAAGTATCAAAAAATTGTAATGTTATTTTTGTACACGACATTTCATGGCTATCTTTGATAAATACTTATTCTGTTTATTATAAATTTAGATTCTTAAAAAAAAACTTGCCTGTATCTCCGGAACCATAGAGTTTATGTATAGAAACATAATACCGGTATTGAAACCAAACCACCGTCCATAGGCGATTAATGCTTTAAATTCCTTTCACCATTTTACTATGTACTCTCCTACAATTAACCGCTGTAACAAGCGCGCTTAGTTGAATTTAGTGCCTTTTGTTGGACACCCACGCGAACACTTCACATCCCACCTAGAATATGATCTATGCTTTTAATTCCCTATGGTCGGCCGGTTGGTTTCCACACCTGTATATCATTTTAAAAGGCTTTCGATGGTACTTTAGACTTTTTATAATTTACAGAGTGTTCTATTAAAAAAAATGTTTTTTAACATTTTTATATTTAAAGGTAACATCACGAATTTTAGACTACCCTCTTTAATTTAAAACAAATAAATTCATACAAAACCATTACAGAAGACCTCAAGATACTTCACCCTGAATTTTAAGCTTCTACGAATGCAAATAGATGGTCTTTTGTTGGGCACACGCCTGGAAAGAATCGGGACTGCTTCAGTCCTGGTCCTGGGGCACGAGCTGAACCTGTACAGCCTCTATTGACCCCATGAACTGGCCGGTCACCTGAAACAAAATAAAAGAAAAACCCCCCAAAAAAAAAATTCATATATATATATATTATATATATATATATATATATATATATATATATATATATATATATATATATATATATAGGTTATGTATTATTAAATAAAGATAATTGTGTAGCATCAATTTCCAGTTAATTTAAATAACACTTCAGTTTGCCTTTGCTCGATACTAGGAAGTATCTTCAGGAAAACTAAAAATCAACTAACTCATCTACCTTTTTGTCTTACAAATAGCTAGATACACCAGTTACTTATGTCACTCATGGCACATATGTTCAAACTATTTTCAAGTTCTACGATTTCAAAAGCATAAAATTTAATCATTTCTAATTTAAATATTAGTTAATTTTTTATTTTTATTTTTGGGTTCATTTTACCTTGACAACGAGTGGCAGACTTGCCACGAAACGTCGTTTTTAATCTGAATTTTTGAAGTTTTGGGGTGTTCTTTTTTATTTTGTTCCAGGCGACCGGCCAGTTCATAGAGGTCAATAGGGCTAAACAGGGTCCAGCACTGTATACCCGGGGACCAGGACCAAAGCAGTCCCATTCTTTCTCAGGCGTGTACCCAACAAAAGACCAGTTTTTCAGGTATTATAAGAATAAACCATAAACTACATTATTAAATATTTTATAGTTTAATTTAAAAATTGAACCTAGCGATATAGGGGTAAAAGTGAGCCAATGTGTTTTCCACCGACATTGCACATTTTTAAAATGCCTGCATATTCTTACCTAAGTGGAATTTTATAGTGGGGCCCGTAAAACGGTTATTGGTTCTAGTGTAATGCAGTTGTTGAAGCACTTTTAAAGTTGCTGTAAGTACCTAAAAATGGCATCATTTGCTTTAAGTTAAGCGATATCCTTAAGATGTTTAACGGAAAGTGGTATTTGATTATATAATAATCATAAACTTTAATAGAAACGATTTATTAAATACAGGGTGTCCCAATTTTATTATACACGAATAACTGTATTAAATTCTATATTAAAAATGTTTAACACAGTATATGTCAATTAACAATTAAAAGTGAAGAATAAAAATTATATTTTGGTTCCAATTATTTTTAAATAATTCTGTCACTGTTAGAGTGACCAATAATATAATATTATATAATTCATTACCTTTCATTGTAAAAACTACTGATAGGTAAGTCAGGTATTTAATTTATTTTACAAACACATATTACTTAATAACTTACTTAACTTAAAAACCAGTCATAATTGAACCATTGCTGCCTTTTTAGTGCAATTAAGTAAATATGTGTCTAAAATAAACTAAATTGCTGGCTTACCTATTAGTAGTTCTTACAGTGAAAGGCAATTAAATACATGTTATTATATTGTTTGTCATTCTGACAGTAACATAATTATTTAAATAAAAATCAAAATAATTCTTTTTTCTTCACTTTTTATCGTTAATGAGTATATCAGCATATTGGCTGTTATCTTGAAAACCAGCAATATTTGAGGTATACTATGTTATACATTTTTGATGTAGAATTTAATACAGAATTAAAATTTGTTAAAATATACAGGATTTTTCATTAAAAAAAAACCCTACTGACAATAAAATTTAGGTTTTTGAGACATCTTGTATATTAACTGGTACTGTCGGTAGAAAGAGTGTATCCGAATAAACTTTTTTATTTAGTTTTATTTTTTGCATTTTACAGGGGCGAAGATATTTTGTGTATAAATAGAGTTGGGACAACTTGTATATTTTTATAATATTATTAAAATCTTTACAATGTTTTAGTACATTAAAATTTGTTTAGTTATACAGGGTGTTACAGGATGTTGTTAAGAACATTTAGGGGCAGACTCTACATTATAAAGAAAATTGCATCGGAGTGTTTAACTTTTCAAAAAGTAAAAAATTTCGTAATAATGTATTTTAGTAAAAAGTGTTGGGCTAAATATAAACTTAATTTTAATTAGTATTTATTGTTGTTGGTACATCATTGCTAATAAAAAAATACAAAAACTAATTAAATAAAAAAGTTTCCACAATTTTTTCTTATAGTTTAAATATGAAATAAAGATTTTTTTAACTAAACAAGATACAAAATAAACATAAGGGACAAGTTAGCTGTATTTTAATTTCCATATTCTTAAAAAAGTAAAAAAAATACACATATGTACACAGTCAGTGGCGTACCGTTTTAGAGTTAGTTTTTATTCCTTTAGTTGCCTCTGAAGACGCAACTGGACTTATTATTTGTAAAAGATTTAGTTATACATTACCCCCTGCCATAAATCATATTGGTAATTTATAACAAAAGTGATTGAAGAATATGTAAAGATTTTTTTGCAAGTTAAATACCTTTAAAAACAGGGAAATTGCGGACCCATGTTTATATAAACATTTTTTTATATTTTCCATAGTAGAATCGCCTTTAAGTCTTTTTAAAAAATTATTGTAAAACAATATATTTAGCACTTTAACATCAAAATTTGAAAGTCGTTTCAGGCTGTAACAAGTAGTCACAAATTTGTTACTGAATTGTCAGCAGTTAAATAGAATTAAAAGAAGATATTTTTAATTTATTTATTGCTACATAAGAATATTAAGCACCCAAATACTAAAGTAAAACGCTCATCTGACGCGATATTAATTGGTAATGATTGGTCAATGGATTGCAGTAATTAGTCAGCGGTAAAATAGGTTTTAGAAAAGTTATTTTAAAATTATTACTTGGTATATAAAAATAGTTAGCACCTCAATGTCAACATTAATTTAGTACCCATTTAATGGTATATAAATTGGTCACGGTTAGTCAGTCGGTCGCAGTGATTGGTCAGATATTAAAGAAAATATACAGGGGTGGTTCAACACTGTTTTATTTTCTAAATATACAGTGACCGCCAGAAATGTTGAACCATTAAAAAAAACTTTTTATTTCTTAAAAAAATTATTATGATAAAAATCTTTGCGTATACCAAAACTCACAAAACATACATCAAAATTTAAATTAATCATAACGTATACAAGGTAGGTGCAAATTAACAAATAGGACACAAGAGAAAACTATTTTTATTGTTAAACTTAAAGAAAAACATTATCTGGATAACTTGTTTAAAATTAAAAGTTATGTCATGGTTTTAAAGCAAAGCATTCTATTAAAATAAATAAATAAAAAATACTTTTTGAACTTACCCTGTATAAAAATCGATTGAAATAAATTAACTGCTATAAATAACCCTTATTGCACTTAAATTTTAAAATAATGTCAAATCCTTATTTATTCCAAAGCATTTAAGTACATTAGATCACTTTAAGACACAAAATTAATTTTTTTGTTATTTAAAAGCCCCTTTAGATTAATTTTTTTCCTTTTTTACTCATAAAAACGTTTTTACATTTTTAAATTTATTATCATATCTTCGTTTCCTATTTATTATTATATCTATAAACTTTTTTTATTGCCATAATCCCAATAAAGTTTAATTTTTGAACATTATAATGCAAAATCATAAAAATAGATTTATATTTTTAAGAAGTAAAGACGTTTTTTTAGTGGGCAAAAATTGAACCACAAAAGAGCAAAAATATTTACTTTTGTTTTTTAAACTGATATAAATATACTTAAATGCTTTAAAAATAACAAAGCCTGGACATTTTTTTGAAATTTAAGGGCAATGAGGATAATTTACGGCAATTCATTTAGTTCGATTTAATCTGTATACGAGGTAAATTGGAAAAGTAAGTTTTTTTTTCAATTTTTTATTAGGGGGCTCTGCTTTTAAAATATAACATAACTTTGAATTCTTAACAAGTTTTTTGAATAATATTTATCTCTAAGTTAAAAAATAAAGGTAGTTTTTTCTTGAGTCATATTCATTAATTTGCACCTGCCTCGTATACGATAAGGATTATTTTAATTTTGATTAGTGTTTTGTGACTGTCGGTATATGCAGAGATTTTTATCTTAAATAACATTTTTTAAGAAATCAAAAAAAAAAAAAGATTTTTACATTCAACATTTCTTGCGGTCACTGTATACAGAATCAGCTAAATAACATAACACATAGGCAATGTAAAGAAAACAGACAATCTAACGTGAATACCTGCATGTAAACACATCTGATTGGATTAGTCACATACATCCTTTTTTGTTGCTTTATTCGACGATATCCCAATACCTACCTGCTTAACCAGTATATGTAGCGCTCCAATATGAATACTCAAAGCTCATTCTATGCTAAAAACTTAATCACGAATTGGTCAGTAGGTCGCTGAGACCGACTGATCAATCGTGACCAATTTATATGGCATTAAATAAGCCCTAAGTATTTCTCAAAGTAAAAAATTTAGGACATATCCTTATATAAAAGTATTTTTTTATTTTTCGTTGAAGAATTACCCCTTGAAGTTTGTCGGAAAGTTAGTGGACATCCTGTATAAACCCCCTTTATATTGTTTAAAATAAAAATAAATAATATCTTCCCCCATTTCTGATTTCAAATAAAATACAAAATACAAGGTAAAAGAAAGAGATCAAAATCGGGGCTGTTACTGAGGATTTTTGGCGATTGCCCATTTCACAGCTTCATTGACTGGACTACAATAAAGAATTCATTTATCATTTAAACTTTTAAATTCTATTTTACAAATACAGTCAAGTAAACAATAATAGGAAAATAATTTGTTTCTTTCCTAACGGTGTTTTATTTAATTAAGTGCCATTGTTTAGCTTAAAATATGGGTAATATATCTTATAAAAATATAATTAAACCCAAATTAAAAATAAAATTAGAAAAAACATGCTAAAGGAGGGTCAAAAAGACAGTTACAAATTGGAGAACTTTTTGTTGAAGCTAAATAATTTTCTTTAAATATATCATCAGCTCTATCTTATTCCTTCGTTAAAATTTTAATGAAAACGGAATGATTTACGATAATAAGATTACTCTATTTCTCCTAAATGCACAGGAAAGTGTGCAACCTAATAGACTTAATTTATTCTTAAACTTTAAGTTTTAATATTAAATTTAGTTTAAATTTTAAAAATGTTTATAGTGGTTAAATTGTTTTTATTTTATAAACGTTAGGTTATTATATTTGTATAAAAGAAAGCAAAAAATTGATCATAAGTGGTGGGTTACTGTAGTGCGGTAAAATGGAGTTCTTTATATCATGTTACTGATTTTTAAAAAATCAGCATTTTTTTGCCGGTCGTTAAAAAAATAATTATACATACAGAGTACTTTTAAACAAATGCCAGAAATTTTATAAGTTTATTTCTTGTTTAAAATAAAGGGTAGTTTGCTTTATAAACATGGAGTCAAAAGTTTATAATTACGGAAATATCGCAAAAATATTAAACAAAAAAATGTCTTTTGTTTAAACAATAAAAATATTGTATTTAAAGTACCAAGTAATATTATAAAAAAGCAACTTCTTTAATAGGTGACAGCGACTAAATAGTTTTTTTTTATTAAATTAATTTCCCCTTTCAGGCACGTTGTAATTACCATTTATTTTTTCTTGTTTTATGACCAAAACACAAGAAATAAAAAGTTCCTAAATAAACCGGGCTATCCAAATTCCTTAGAAATCTTAGAAAAAATGATAGGAGTAGTCTATATCTCCCACTTTTTTATTACTAAAAACGGGTAAAAATATTTAGAAAGTGTATTTTCATAATACCAATATTTTCGTAAATTTTGATTGCTTAAGCGCTTTTTGTTTTTAAGATAAAAGGTAAAAACTTTTTTTTAATTTTTGTATCGCAATATCTCCTTAATGGTTGACTTTTGACCCCATTTTTTTTATCTTTATGACATCTCACGAAGGCTTATGCCAGTGTACCGTAAGTGCCGGGTTACTGGATGTTTAACATATTATTGTCGTGTTCCGTCAACGTTATCCAAGCACTGAAACATGCAGTTTTTGCATTTCAGAGCACCTTTTAGACAACGCGGTAGTGCCACCACGGACGTTATTTTTAAATACTACTAACTAAATATGGTAGAATACTACACAGTGGTTTGCCATTGCCAACTGTGAGGTGACGAGCAATGAAAAATCCGCGGTCCGACTCCGAGATTCGAACTTGGATCGCTGCGATGAGAGGCTGACACGCTAGCCCCTGCACCACTACTCGCCACATGCCCATGTTTATAAAGCAAGCTCTACTTTATATTAAACAAGGAATCACCTCCTAAAATTTTTGGAACCTATTTAAAAACACCGGGAAACGTTTTAAACAGTAAGTTTGTTTAAGGGCCTTAGTATTATTTTTACCGTTTAATAACAAACATAAATTATTTTTTTACGTTACTGAAAAAGTGTGTGTAATATAATGCTAAATTGTGTTTGCTTTTAAAACTGTAAAAATGGTAGATTAAGGAATATGATGTTACGTAATTTTTTTATTACTTTTTTTTTATAACGGTCTTTTAGTTATTGAGAAATGGTTGTCTGGCTTAATTTTGTTTTTAAAAAGGCGATTTTAAGGATAAATATTAATTTGTTATTTAACTATATTTGGGTAAATCCTCTACTACTGCTATGGTAATATTAAAAATGCTTCTCGTTGTGTGGTAATTTTTTTTAATACCGACATAGGTTAAAAAGTTATGTACTAACGTACCTTGTGTATCTTTAAGTGGAGGAGGGGTCTGTTTGCCCAGAACTTATTAAAGAATGAAGAATGTGTGGTCCTCTGGGTGGACTGTAAGGGATATAGAAATAGAGTAAACCTTTTTTTTAGAGGCTGCAAAAGGAAATATTATATTTGCTTAGTAAATCATTAAAAACATAATTTGTAAGAACAGCGGAAAGCTGAAGAGTAATAATTAATGTTAATATACAAAAGACTATATTTTATTTTAGGTTAAAATAAAAAGAAAACTTTTGTGTAAAAAGTACTTGTTTATTATTTTTAATAATAAAATAAAAATTGTTAAACCTCATTTATAATCATTTAAATTTTTTTTTAACAAGGAAACTGTGTCCTAAATTAATTATGTTTCATCGCATTTGCGCTGGATTAAAACTCACCTAGCATCAATCAACTGCCACAAAGTTTCATTTGCAATTAGTAAGAGATAAATCATTTATATTATTTTTTTAATGTGAAAGTAACAGAAAAAAAAAACATAAAAATATTTGTTTCGGTCACATATTATGCTATTTTAATTAAAGGAAAAGTGATAAGAACTTTTAAAAACTTTTAGTTAGGTTAAAGGCCGTATTGTATTACGAAAATTTTGTGATTTTTATTTATTAAAGGTTAAATAAGAAGTTTTGAATCAATACGCAGTTTTAAATAAAACCCAATTTTTAAAATACCTTACGTTTTTTTACAGCGTATTTTTTATTTATAAATTTTATAAAGTTTTAAATTAAAATATGTTGTATTTAAATATTTACAAATATTTACAATATAAAATATTTTGATAGCAAGCTTTTTAAACATAAATAATTAAAAGCGGAGTAAAAAAATTGTGAGATACTTTAAATATTGTGTTTTATTTAAAACTGGATTTTGATTTTAAGCTTCCAAAATAACTTTAAGCCGAAAGAAAGTAAGACATTTTAGAGAATCAGATAGTGTTACTAATTGGGTAATTCTCATTTTTGACTGTTATCGATTTTTGACACCATGTTTCCAATCTGTAATACAAAATTACCGGATTCATCATTGATTTTAGTATTTTAGTGAGTAATGAACAAAGTATTATCCAAGCTAAATTTATGTAAATTAGGCTTACAGCTAATTTTTACCAAGCTTTATTTAACTTTTTAATTTTTTCCCTTAAAACAAATTAAGCACATATATGGAAGCAGCCCTTTTGGTACTTTAAAGCTCAGTAATAAAAAAACTATTTCCATTATTGATATATACAGTGCTATTTACTTTAAAGTAAAACAAGCCTTATTTTTGAACTTCCTTGTACTTTTAAAAAAACGAAGATAAAAGATAGCCATTTTGTGTATTTTTCACGTAGAGTTTAGAAGTCTAATCAAAAACATAAGACACAAAAAAGGGTTACAGCACGAATAACGTATTTTTAAATAAAACTCCCTGTATATTTTAATAATAATGGATAGAGATTTTGACGAGAAAATCGGTGATATAGGTGTTACTGGGTTAAATTCCTGCAGTTCTGATGAAATTGTTAAAAAACTGCATGCTATTAGAAAGATAGTTTCACTTTCAAAAACCTGGCTGCCACAGGTCATGGCTGCCTATTTGTCAAAATCAAAAAATTTAAAAATACTCTGATTTCTTTTTGAATACATCATATTATTTTTAGCATATAATATAGTTTAAAGCCGTTCTTCTGCTGAAAACATATTTTTATTTAATACACTTTAAAAAGTTATTAAAGTATCTTTCAAGTTCTTGACAAAAAATAGGCACCTGTAATCTGTGGCATCCAAGTTTTTTCAGGTAAAACTATCCTTATATCATTCGGTTTTTAAAAAATTGCTTTAAAACCGCAGGAAATACACCCAGAAAGCCCTATATCACTGAACTTCTCGAAAAAATCTTTATCCATTAATGTAAAAATATACGGGGTATTTCATTTAAAATAACGTCACCCATGCTGTAACTCTTTTGTTTTTTATTTATATTATTGAATTCTACGGAAAAATACAAGAAAAGCCTGTATTCGTTTTTATTTTTTTTTTTTTTTTTGAGTATAGAGAAGTTTAAAAATTGGGCTCTGTTTACTTTAAAATAAATAATCATGTTCCTGGCCTAAAACGATACTATCTCATATCTTACTAACTAAGAAACATCTAGAACCTAAGTATTACAATAAGAAGAATAGTATGTACACTGACTTGTGTAAAAATAAGAATTACCCTAAAATTTTTAATTTTGTGTCGGATTTCTTTAATTTCTGTCCGGTTTCATTTTTTATTATTAATGTTTGGTGTAGGTCTTGCAAAATACATGAGTTTAAGCTTTTGTATTTTTTGATTTTAAAGTAGTTTTTAAAGTTATACTTAGGTTTTTAAGCAAGCAACAGGTGTTCACTTTAAACCTCTGATAAACATATCACTAAAGTTTTTAAAAGTTAGTTTTTTAATTACTAAATCATTTTTTCAAAATATTTTTTCAGATAGGCGTTGATATTGTTCTATCCCGTTTTTTGACAAAAATACCTCATTGTAATTTTGCTGTATCATGTATATACTATGTATACTGTACTTAACAAAATTAACCGGGTTAGAGTAGTCCAATACATGTTTTTAACTCTTTCAGGCGCGATTCATACTATCGGTACAATCCCAGTTCGTTCTCAGTTCGATCTCGGTCCGATATAATCTTGTCGTGTTTATACTAGCCATACGCATTCAGTTCATTCCCGGTCAGATACACGTTTGGCTCTTTGTCGTTGTTTGGCTCCCACTCTCTCTTACAGTACAGGTCTGCTTCAGTCTTTTTTCAGAAGTTGATGCTTAAAATATTCTTTAAAATGTATTGGTATCGAAATGAAACCGGACCGAGTCTGGAGCAGTATCGATAGTATGAACAGGCGTTTTTGTTTTACACGTAAGAATATTTTATCGGACTGAGATCGAACTGAGAACGCTAGTTGGATTTGCGCCTAACAGACTACAAAGGCTTACGCATAAGTACCAAATTACCGTGGGTTCCGTATTATTAGATTTTACACCCATTATTTTTCCCTATTTTGTCAACTTTTTCAGAGTTGTTAGACAACACGCTAGTATTACCACTAGCAATCTTTTTAAATATCTACAACCGAAAAAAATGTTTCCTAGGCTGGAGATTAAACTGGGGCATTCGGAAGAGAGTTTCTGAGACTGTGCTACCAGTGAGACAATACGCTAGGGGGAAGGAGGAAAGATAGATTTAAAACCTATTACTTTTTGCCTTTACCTATTCCGCGACAAAGAGCATTTTACAAAAATTCCCACTTTAATACCTTAATTAGTGTTTATACCGGGTGCCAACGAATTTATTGGACAAGCCATAACTCCTAAAGTATGAGACATATTAAAAGGAAATTTGATATAGGTAAATGGTATAAGCAGAGGAGAGTTTACGCATACTTTTTACTTTTAAGTCACTTTCGGTTTGACCAAAAATGGCTCCTACTTTGAATTTTTAAATGGAACACCCTGTATATTTTACCATTTTTTAATTCCTGGGACAATTCTAAGTCAGAATGTGATATTTTAAAAACTTTGTAAGCCAGTTTGATTTTTTAGAGCTATTTTTAATAATAATTCTAGGTGGCTATAATTGGGCGCAAATTAATCTAGCGACCCTAGGTCATATTAGGAAAATACAATCGCCAAGTTTTAGTGACTAATATAAAATTTAGAAATAAAACAATTTAGCAAATTGACATTTTTGTGTCTAAGGATTTTTTAACGGCAACTCTTTTTCACAAGCACTTTTTAAATAAAGAATTTTTTGACAAATCTAACAATACCAATTTATTTGCTATCGGATTTAAAATCAAGTAATTAATAAAGGATCAGAGCTACATAGGCGTAAAACCTTAGAATTTTCTTAGAAGTCCAAAAATGACAACATATACAGGGTGTTCCATTTAAAAATTCAAAATTGGTTTCATTTCCGGTTAAACCGGAAGTAATCAAAAAATGAGAAATATGCGAAACCTCTACTCTTTTCATACCATTTACCTATTTAAGCCTGGTTTTAATATGTCCAATACTCTAGAACTTATGGCTTGTCTAATAGATTCGTGTACACCCAGTTTGTCCAGATAAAAATAAATTGAAGATATGTTCTGTAGTTCTGCGGATTCATTTAATGAATGGTATTTATTTGGGTGCACGCCAAAGTTAAATTAAAAGTACTAAAAACCAAAAAAAAAAATTAAACAAGTAAAAAGATAATTAAAAATCGACGTTTCGGTGGCAAATCTGCCACCGTTGTCAAGATAAATTGAATAAGAATAAAAATTAACTATTATTAGGGTTTTAAAATTTAAATTTTTAATCTTTTTAGAATATTCTGGAATCTTTGACATTAAATGTCAAATATGGTTGTTTGGTTATAGTGTCGTAGTGACATAGATAACTGGTTGCTGGTGTATTTATTGTTTATATTACAAAAAAGGTGAATAGTTAGTTAATTTTTAGTCTTTCTGAAGATACTTCAGTATCAAGCAAAGACAACCAAGTGTTATTTAAATTAACTGAAATTGATGCTACACAATTATCTTTATTTAATAATATATACGCACTTTCTTTGATTTTGCGTTTTTTAGAACAAGTTTCCTTTGCTAAAATGCATTCCCGGACTATTAAACAAAATTCAACGAAAAGGACATAAATATAATATTCCCACAATCTTTAAAACACAAAACACCATCAGATCTCAATTAACAAAAACAAAACCATACAACCCAAATGTAAATACAAAAAATGTCATTAATAAAATACCTTGCGAATGCAATAAGTTTTATATAGGTGAAACTTGTAGACCATTAGCCAAACGCATAAAAGAACACAGATCATAAATTAAAAACACAAAATTTGATAAATCAACAATCTGCCAACACGCATTTGATAACAATCATATAATAAACTGGGATGGTTCGAGTATTTTAGCAAAGGAAACTTGTTCTAAAAAACGCAAAATCAAAGAACGTGCGTATATAGATATTATTAAATAAAGATAATTGTGTAAAAGATTTCAGAATATACTAAAAAGATAAAAAAATTAAAATTTTAAACCCTAATAATAGTTAATTTTTCTTTTTATTCAATATATCTTGACAACGATGGCAGATCTGCCACCAAAACGTCGATTTTTAATTATCTTTTTACTTGTTTAATTTTTTTTGGTTTTTAGTACTTGTTATTTAACTTTGGCGTGTACCCAAATAAATCCCATCCATCAGATAAAAATAAACACGTTCTGTTTTTATTTTTCTTGTTGTGAATAATAGGATATATGTATTATGATGTATATATAAAATAAACGTGTAATTATTGTTACTAATTAGGTTATACTAAGCAATATCCTTGTTTACAATAACAACAATTTAACCAATTATTGAATTAGTTAAATAAGTGCCTAAAACTTGTTGTTTAAACCTTTTAGTACATAAAAACTAATTTAAATTGCAGCTAAATAAATTCTTTTAATTTCTACTTCATAATGGAAGAGAAACAATCAAGGCACAAATTACTAAACATCGCGTATTCTGTGTCTACTTTTCATTACGGGCAACATTTTCTTGCTTATTTTCACCAGACTATTTACTAACGCTTACAAAATGGCTAGACTGGCACACTATCACACGGACTTGGTGTTTTTGTAATTCTCTATAGAGCGACACTTCCGTTGAGATAGCGAGTTCCTAATAAACACCTTTAATATCGACCGAGTTGTAGGGTCAGTAGCGTCGATACAGAGTGAAATAACAGTTTTTAAATTAAAATGTATAATAGACTAGTGCTAAAGACTTAACAAAAGGTAAAAAGTAAAAAAAAATATAGTAGAATGAAACCCATTTAAAAGGGTACAAAATCTAACAAATAAAAATAAAAATATAAATTAAAGACGACTAAAAGTCGGGAAGGGTGAGAGAGAGGGGTGTTAAGTGTAAAATATGTTTTTTAGATTTTTGGTTTTAATAAGAGTCTTATGGAATAAAGTTAAATTGCAAAGTTGTGGACAATGTTACGCTTTTTTACATGATGAAATTTATGTGTAAAATTCAAATAACCAATTTTTTGGTCTTTTATTTTTATCTGTAATACATTAAAATGGTAAATGTTCTCAGAAAATGCAAAAAAGTGGGATTCAATTTATTTTCTTTATCATTATTCGACCAGTGTCGATAATTTTTGAAACAAAAAATGCAAGTCAAATTGGTTATTACTAAAACACCCCAAGTCATATTTTTAACATTTTTAGAAGTTACCTAAATACCCTTAGTCAATGACTTAGGGTGTTTTAGAATTACATGCTATAAATCGACCTCTTATATCTTCCATAGCTAATGTGTTGACTTACGGGATTTTAGCACTAATTGATGCGGGTACGTCAAAAACCTGAATTTTTATATAAATAGTAGTAGTATAGTAGGATAAAACAAATGTAGAGAAAAAATTAAAATTAAAACACAAAAAGAACTTACAGGCGACCTAAGGTCGAAAAGTTTAAGGGGTGAGTTTTTAAGGGTAAAAGACGGTTTTTTGATATCTGAAAATTTGTTTATTACCCTTACTACACATAGTGTTTTATTCTGGCTAAAATAAAATGATTACAACCGCTATAATTCGCTGTCACCTTGACGACAAATCCACTCTAAACTTTTTTCTTGTCGAACAAAGTATATATTGAGAGGTTACCATGCCACCTTGGTAGAAAATTTAAAAACAACCAGCCACAGAGCTGTTAGTTTAAGATGAAGTAAGATAAAGTAAAAAGTGCGCCATCATTTTAATAATATTATTTATACAAAAGCTTAATAATACCAATTCCTTTTTATTATTCCTTAACAGTTACAGTGGAAAAAAACAAGGTCTTATCACATTATCGTAATTCTAAAATCAGCAAACATTAGTTACCCGTCAAAATTCCCGATCGCTACTTTCTGTTATCTGAAAGAAAATTCCAGAAAGAACACAAAAAGAACAAAGCAAGATAGGTTAAGTTTTTATCTGACAACTGAAAAACGGTACTGAATGTACAAATAGTTCAAGCCTATAGTAGAAAACGAGAAAGGAAAAATAGGACCGGTCAGTTTCTGTGACAGCTTTAACCAATTTTCAGTTAAGCTTTTATTCAGTTCGTAGCCAGTGGCGTAAAAAAAGGTAAAATTGGTAAAATATCATCTATTTTATTTAATATTTAACAGAATTAAAATATTTGAAAGTTTTTATCGATAAATGATCAATAAATAGCATGTTTTTATTAACAAAGCTTTAGGTTTTCTTTTCACGGCAACGGTAAAAAAGCTTTTTTTATCGTTGCATTAAAGATAAATTACTACATTTTAAACAGTTCGATGTTTTTTTCACTTTTTGACTTAATGCTTTTTTTTAGTGCCTGCTAGAATTTATTATAATAGGAATGTCTGCAACGTAACAGTAAAGACAACTAAATTAAAAGGTCTAGTTACCATTAAGTGCGCCATTACTTATTTAAGTTCATTTGTCACTTTATTCAAAATTTGACACTTAACGTGTAAATTTATTAAAAGGACATAAAATTTTAAAAATTACCACTAATTTTGGATGATTAACCTTTTGTACACCAATCTTAAAAAAGACATCACCCTTTGCTTAAAAACCGATTTCTTTTACTACGAATTCCTGTATTAGCAAAAGTATGTCCTTGGTGTGCTGTGGTGATCTAAGTTGAAAATAGTATTCAATTTTTTATCTTTATTACGAATTTCACGAAGGCTTTCATGCCTAAATACCAATGTACCGTGAGTGCCGGGTTATAGGATGTTTAACCCATTTTTGAGTTCCGTCAACTTTATCCAAGAACTGAAACATGCAGTTTCATTTCACAGCACCTTTTAGATAACGCGGTAGTGCCACCACGGACGTTATTTTTAAATACCCACTACCCAGGAGTGGCAGAGTACTACACAGTGGTTTGCCATTGCCAAATGTGAGGCGACAAGCAATTAAAAATCCGATGTCCGATTCCGAGATTCGAACCCGGATCGCTGCGGTGAGAGGCTGGCACGTAAGCCCCTGCACCACGCTCGACACATTTCTTAAAATACAAACATCAAAATAATTTGGTAGGCAACGTCGGTAAACTTTTCGGGACTTTTTACTTGTGAAAATAACCGTATTTCTTTGTAAACGGTGCTTAAAATACACCGGGCGACTAGTATTAATTTAGGTATTATCTAGCGCTGTATTTGATGTTTTTTTACTTTTTTCTATAATATTGAAGTAGTTATTTAAAAATATACAAATACATATTAAACTTTGCCTTTTAGGAACCAAAGACCAGTAAAAAGTCCCAAAAAGTTGACCGACGTTGCCTACCAAATTATTTTGATATGTTTGTATTTTAAGGAATTATTTTGTCTTTATAAACTGGAATTATTAATTTACAGGTTATTTAATTTTAATTAAAGCATGTTTGGTATTAAACGCGTTATTTATTGCACATATTTGCAAAAAGTAGCTTCAAAACTCTTACATTTTTATTGTGTGTATTAAATTCAAATTATTGTAAAATTCTTTTCCTACGACCACTTGTGAAACTAGCAAATAGCACACTGATTTCATGCATAGAAAATGCGTTATATCACACTAGTGTTGCAAAGTACTTTACAGCACTAGTGTTGCAAAGTACTTTACAACACATATTATGATGTCATTCTAAAAACTGCTATTGGTTTTACAAGTGACATATTTATTGTAGTGACATTAAAAAAACTTTTTATTTACCTTAAACGGTAGAACCCAAATTAGCGAAAATCATCTTATTTTATATTTATTAAAATTTACGAAAAAATAAAAACATAAACAAAAATAGACATAACCACAAAAAACAACTTTCACTGACTGCCACAGTGTTGTCAGGTAAGTATCAAATTAAAAATCTCCCTTCTACCTTTGAGCACGTACTTTATAGAGGCAGCCTTGCCGCTTGACCGTTCGACCTAAAGCGCCAGAGAAAAAAAGCCTATAGATCAAATTCCTTCCTCTCTTTCTTCGTGTACTCAAACAACTAGTTAAATCTTTTTTTTAAATCCCTAATTAAACCTAAGGCTAATACACACTTTATGAATCCACTTTCTTTTATCCATACATAAATAGAATCAGACCCTTCCGACGTTGCCAAATGCTTTCCATATTTTGCATGGTAACTGACGTTTGGTAGTCGTTTTTCCTTACTTTTAGGACTTATGCATTTACAATTTTCATATTTTTTATATTTTTTCTTAAAAATATGAGGAAAAACTGTTATTTTTACTTAATTTTATATGTGATGTTCAGTTTCATTAACTCGCTTTACCAATTTTACCCCACCCACCACCCCTTTTTACTCCCCGGTCCCGTAAGTTTATTTACTGATATTTTTTAAAAAACTGAATATTTTGGATATGCACCACTTACGTTTTATTTAGAAGAGTGTCTAAAATATGTAAGAATCGATAACTTTGAAAAAACACTTATAATAGCAGAAAACCGTATAAAACTATTAGCGTTATTACCTAACAAACCATACAATTTTTATTAAGTGAGGGCCTTTTTAAATTCCAAAATGATAAAAGTTATATAATGCTTCTAGGTAGGTGATTTTCGATGTAAAAATATTGTCAAAACAGTATAATATAGCAGTGACGAAAAGTATATATCACACTAGTGTTGCAAAGTAAATATCACCCTAGTGTTGCAAAGTTCTCAATTGTTTTTTATTTTTTCTGAACAGACAAACTTTAATTTATTTATTTTTTGGTGAATAATTTGTGGTCGTAGGAAAAATAGTGTACAGTACTCGTGTGAAAATGACTTTCTTACACTCGTGGGTTTGTCGCACTCGGCTAACGCCTCGTGCTACAATATTCCCACTCGTGTGAAATTAGTCATTTTCCACACTTGTAGTGTAATATACTATTAAACTGTATTCATTCTTATATCGTTCTGACTTAAGGACTTCGATTATATTGCCTCCAATAAATCTTCCTGCCGGCCGGCAGGGCCGGAGTAGACTTTTTACTTTTACATTGAGAAGCAATTGAAATATTGATAGATAGATATAAATTGTCTAAAAATATGTAAAAATGTGTAAAGAGGTATGTAGTTAGTATTTCTAAACATAATTTTGGGTACTAGGTAACTTTTATTACAATTTGAATTTTTAAGGAAATAATATGAATAATATGGTTACCTACCTAATTAAGTAAAGGTATAATGAAAACTACTTGGCCTTTTGTGTAATTTGATAAATAGGTACAGGTAGGTACCTTAAAAATAAATTTCGGTAGGCAAAAATCAATTGTAATAAAAAAAAAGGTATACCTTAATTACCTATACCTACCTGAATTTTTTCAAAAGGAGTTTGGGTATATTTATGCCCTTAGAACAGTAAATGGCTTAGTATTTTCCAAAATGTGGCGAACGTGGAGTGAATCTGACGATGAAGCAAGCGACAACGAGCAGCAAGCAAGTAGTACAGCAAGCAGCAAGAGAAAGCATCTTTCTGTTGATGCTAAAGAAATTGTAAAGAATGTATATTCAACTTTAAGAAACGATGTTTCCATACAAGCAGCTTTGGAAGAAACGTGCAGGTTAACGAAAATACCAAAGTCTACCATACGCGATATTGTTAAAAACCGATAGTCATGAGAAAGAAAAGATGCGATTCTGGTACTGCCACAAAACTTGATGTAAGTGATAAAGACCTAATTCGACGAAAAATCTATAAAATGTATGAAGAGCAAAATGTACCAACATTGGACACCTTAATGAAGAGACTAGAAATGGACGAAAGTGGCATACAGTGTGGCAGAACAACATTGTGGAAGACTGTGAAAAAACTAGGATTCAAATTTAAGAAGATCGACAAAAAACAAGTGCTGATGGAATCGCAACGACTACGGAAATGGAGATTAGAATATCTTACGAAAATAGATATGTATAGAAGTCAAGGAAGGTCGATTATTTACTTGGATGAAACGTGGTACGATACCCATGACACGCCATCAAAAGGTTGGGACGATTCAAGTGGTAAATGTAACACAAAAGCACCATCCAACAGAGGTAAGCGGATAACAATTATACATGCGGGATCAAAAGACGGATGGGTTCCAAATGCTTTATCACTGAGTGCAAAAAATATAAAAGACTCTTCTCTTGACTACCATGACGACACAACTGCACATTTATTTGAAGACTGGTTTAAAAATAAGTTGATTCCCAATATTCCCCCTCAAAGTGTTATTGTTATGGATAACGCTAGCTATCATAGTAGGCAATTAAACAAACACCCTTGTTCGAGTGACACCAAAGCAATTATTCAAGAATTTATGCACGCCAATGATATTTATTTTCATGAAAATTATTCAAAAAACAATTACTTGAAGTATTAAAATGTTTTAATATAGAGAAAAAATATGTTTGTGATGAGTTTGCAAATAGCATGGGACATTCAGTTTTAAGGCTTCCACCATATCACTGCATTTTTAACCCTATAGAACATATTTGGCATCAATTGAAATCGCAAGTTAGACGAAACAACAGTTCACCGACTTTAAATAGTTTTGTATTAGGCATTATCACCAGGGAAATAGATAAAATACCAGTAAATAGTTGGAGCAACAGCGTAGATCACGTAATTAAAGTTGAACAATCATATACCACACTTTCAAGTAATGTTAAGGAGTTAATTATACAGTTAGGGGATGATAGTGATAGTGACATCTGATTTAATTGAATAGGTCCTAATAATAATTATAAGTTGTAATATTTTTAGATACTTTTCTATATTGTATATTGTATTTTTAAAAGCTTTTTATTTATTTATTTTTTTAAATGACTAAGTAGGTATAATTTATTTTTTTAAACATTGCCATCACGTGACTTTTTGACGCAATGATCAACGAAAAGTAAATTATATTCTTTCTTTGTCATTCTCCATAAACATTAAACGACAATATAAACGAAAGCGATGTCGAAAAACGCTATTAGAAAGTCGTCAGTTAGTCACGTGATGACAATGTTTAAAAAAATAAATTATAGTATCCCTAGGTATATTTTATAAATAATTTTGTTCCTATTAATAATAAAATATGTGATTATCAATGTGTTTCTATTTTTTCCTATAAAAAAGTAAATTCCACCCTGTTCCGTTCAAATATTATAGCAGGTTAACACCTGGCTAAAGCGCCTGCCGACAATAGGGGACAAAAGGGTCGTTTATTGGCCTCTAGAAGTCAGAACGAAATAAGTCTGAATGTGCTTTACAAGCCTAATTAAGGGTTAATAAATATAAAATTAAGTTATACTATTTTGGTAATATTTCTACAACAAGTACATAAACACAATTTTAAATTTTAAAGACATTAGGTTCATAACCAAAGGGTGGTGCAACCAAAATGCACAATGTAAATTGTAAATGAGACAAAAAGGTTTCAAAGATTTTTTTATTTTTCGATAGAAGGATCTATAATTATTATTTGTAAAACAAAATATTGGCCAAATACTTGCAACGACTTCGGTGGCAGACCTTTATTCGACGGTCCTTATGTTCAATAACTTAGGGATTTTTCTAGGTAGTAGTTATTTAAAAAAATAACGTCCGTGGTGGCACTACCGCGTTGTCTAAAAGGTGCTGTGAAATGCAAAAACTGCATGTTTCAGTGCTTGGATATCGTTGACGGAACACAGCAATAATGGGTTAAGCATCCAGTAATCCGGCACTGACGATACACTGGTATTTAGGTATAAGCCTTCGTAAGATGTCATAAAGATAACAAAAAAAAACATAACTGAGTTTCAATGTCGTTTATGTACGTATGTTATCTAAATCATGGATTCATTAACGAGCAGAGCCTATTCCGCATTCGAGAAAATTGGAGTCCAAGGGTTTGTAGAAAAGCCGATGCATCCACAAAAAGTGACTGTTTGGTGCGGTTCATGGGCTGCCGGCGTCATCGGGCCGGGCCGTACATCTTCTAAAATGAGGTGAGCCAAGAAATTACCCTAATTTTGGTGGCCGGAAATTAGGAATATAAATCTAAAAGGTATGGTTTCAACAGGATAAAACCACTTGATTTTATGGTAACTGAATCTTTTTGTTTAGCTGAAGTCGTGATAACTATTACATTAAATAAATTGGTATTAAAAGAAATTTTAGTACGCAAAAACAATTTTTAAATAGAATTAAAAAATTATAAAGTTTAGTCATCATATTTCTTTTTATTAAATTAAAGTAATTTTTAAGTAAAAACTATTACCAAAAAAATGGTGTTTTGCATGCAAAATCTAAATACCCTATAAAAGTCTATTAACCACGGATGTTAAACTTAAGAAAGATTTTACAACTCTTTCAAAGTTTTGTTTTGTAGTACTTCCTTTTAAAAGTGTAAAGTTAAAAAGTTTTTGTCTGAAAAGGGTTTTTAAACAGATTAGAGAAAAAAAGCTTCCAAACTTACATTTTACACCAAAAGTTTTTTAGGAAAAACTTCTTCTTCTTGTCGAATGTAAAAAGTGTTTAACTTAAAAATTAAGAAAAACATTATAATATTATGGTAAATAAAGTTAATAATTTAAAATTTAAAGTAAAACACACGTTTTTATTAACTTAAAAACCAAAAACTAATAAGGTACTGTTAGAGAGATATCCCGTAGCCCAAAAAAATCAATAAAAAATTAATCTCTAAACATGTAAAAATTAAGTCTACCCAAAAACATAATTAAAAAAATAAGATTTAATGTAATAAAATCTTTGTTTTTGAATAGTTAAAATAATAATTTTTGGTTTTTATGTAACTCACTAGGATCCTCTCTACTGACGCGTTTCGCCACCCTCACAGAAACCTATTAATATGGTTGTTCCGGGCTCCATGGTTCATGGAGTTTTATCGGAGACGGCAAGTAAGATTGGACAAATAAAATAATATATTTTCAAACAAAAGGTGCAAGTACCACTTTTCCGCACGCTACTGCAGTTGACTTAACGACGCCCAGCCATGTTCGGTTAAGCAGTCAAGTGCGGAAAAGGCCATTTCGGCACGTGTTAGGAACGCTATTTTTTTACAAATGTAATTAAAACATAAAACGAAAGTTTAATTATTTCTATTTTTAACACAATGCTACCTTATACCCTATATGTACTTATAGTAGGCATCGCTTTTATCGTGCAGGTGTATTAGCTAATCAATTACCAACTTTTGTAGTTACATTCTTTTAACTTAATTAATAACACCTAATAAATACAGTGTCACAAAACAAGATACAATAACTGATTAACAAAATTTTGTAACAAGAAAAGTAAGCAATAATTTCGAAATATCTACCTAACTTCTTCACAAAATCATATGCATATTAATTTGATTAGGTCTAGTTTCTGTGTTCCGACAATTATTAGTAAAATTTAATATTAATTGATTTTTTGCACACGGTCGCGGTTTTTGCCGGCGCGGTTAAAATTTAGTTATTGCGTATTAATCAAAAGATAGTTTTTAAAAAGATGGTAAAATTCTACGTCGATTTAGTGTATTTTTTTTCCCTAGGGTATTTCTTCTATTTTTAAATTTATGTAAAATCAAAGTACGCTAGGAAAATCAGACTTTCAGACACTGTCCCACATTTTTGCAATTTGCAGAAAAAACAGTAGTCTGACGTACTCGCGAAACTCAGATTCGAAAGCCAGTTAAATTCTCTATGAGTTTAATACAGGATGTGGTTATGGTTTTTTGCTCCTTTAATTTTTAAATCGACGTCAAAGTCGAAGGATCGTAAAATTCGGCTCGCCAATATGACGAAAAATTCTGAAAAAATTGTAAAAAATAAAAGTCGTAGAAAAAATCTGAAAACTTGCTTTCTGATAGATTGTGACCCAAAATTACCAAAAATCTGTGCTCAGATCACTCCTTGTAGTTTTTAATCCACGTCAAAGTCGACCTAGGCTAGGAAAATCTGACTTGCTGACATGGTCGCGTTTTTTCCGTCGCGTTTTAAAACTGGTTACTGCCTGTTAATAAAAAGCTAATATTCGAAAAGCTTATGACATTTTACGTCGATTTAATTTAAAATTCGTTACCCTAGTGCACTTCTTGTATTTTTAAACCCACGTCAAAGTCAAAGTACGCAAGAAAGTCTGTTTTCTGGACACGGTCGCGGTTTCTCGCCGTTACGTTTTAAATCTGATTATTGCGTAATGATAAAAAGCTTATATTCAGAAAGGTTATTAATTTTTACGTTGATTTAATATAAAAAATTTTACCTTAAGCAGTTTCTTTTATGTTTAATTTTACGTCAAAGTCGAAGTATGCTTAGAAAGTCTGACTTTTAGGCTTGGTCACACATTTTCGCGATTTGAGGAAAAACAGGCGGTCCTACGTACTTGCGGAGGTCATATTCAGAAACCCAGGTAATTTTTTACGTATTCGATGAAGGATGTGTTTATGGTTTCTCGCTCCTTATATTTTTAAATCGACGTTAATGTTATAACATTGATATTAATTTATTTTTGTCGAAATAATTTGTAATTAAAAAGAAAACTATATTACAATGAAACTATTCGTATCTAAAATACTAGACTACTAATTCTTCTCTACTTAAACTTATTCTTGAAAGAATCCGACAAAATTTTTATTGTTACACAAAAAATAGATTTTTGTTGATCAGTGAGTCCATAACAACTATTATATTAACAGAATTTTAATTAATAAATTACATTTATTGTCAGCCTAATAGTTTAAAATTTAAATTATAAAAATTATAATATTTAAATAAAATTTAAAATAATATGAGATAAATTAAAATTTATTTTGAATTATTTCCTGTAAATGTACAGGGTGGCCCACCATATTCGACACGGTCTGTAGCTGGATAACCATGGGGTTTTAAAAAAAGTATATACTGGAACATATACAGGTCAGATAAGACCACAATATAAAATTATTTTAGTCTATACAGGGTGACTCAAAAAAGTGTGACGTATCAAAGTTATATTTTTTAAATGGAACACCCTATATTTTATGACGGGTTTAGATTCTACTTTAAAAAATAACTCGAGTTTGTTTATAGTACTAAGTGTCTAATTTTATTCGTTTTTGTGATATTTGATTTTTTGAAAAATGCAGAGGTAAAATTAAATTGATTTTACTTTAACACTTTTAACACTTTAAACTTTAAAATGTGTAACAAAATTAGAAAAAGTCTGCCATATCATACGTAGGTCAAATCAAGATCAAATATTGTACAGGGTGATCAAAAAATAATTTCAATTTTTCAGAAAATCAAATAGCCATATCTCTCTTATTTTAAATGGAACACCCTGTAATTTTTTACGTCACATGATGAAAAATAAAATACTCTTTTAAATGGTGTATAGGTTGCCTATACCTATCTTTTGTGCTTTTTAGTAAAATCTGTTTTTACAAATTTTTGGTCCAAATATTTATTTAAATTAAAGTTGGCTGTGACATAGCAGCCATTAATATTTTTCTTAAGAAAATAACATCGATCATTTATTGATTACTAGTGTTTTAGTCAGTTTAAAAGAAATTTCAATGATTTTAAATTAAAACTCTTCTTCTAAAACAACTAGATTATATAATACTGGTAGGATGTGAAAAAAATGGTTTACTTTAGTCTAGAATTTTATTAATCCTGAAAAATACTCCAGGAGAAACCATCTGATAACTTTAATAGTTGCTTTAAAAAATTTGACACCGTGATTATGGATAATGGAAGAAACGAGTTATAGGTCACAGAATGTTGTCATAACTGACCAGAGGCGTTATTAGGATTGTTTAAAAACACAAGTTTTATCATTACCACATTCAGCTGAAATAAGTGTTATTGGAAGTAGCATTATAAGCAACTAATGATTTTTTTTTCTGTTAATTTTAAAAATAGTGACAGATAATACAAAATCTTTTAATTTTGTGCTTTTTTCCAACAAATTTACATTTTGCAATAACGGCTTAGTAAATAGGCAAGCTATATCACAGCCTACTTACATTTAAATAGACATTTGGAATAAAAATATGTTAAAACGGAATTTACTTAAAAAATATAAAAGATAGGTATGGGCAACCTATACACCATTTGAAAGAGCATTTGGTTTGTCATCATGTGGTGTAAAAATACAGGGTGTTCCATTTAAAATAAGAAAGATATCGCTATTTTACTTTCTAAAATATTGAAATTATTTTTTGATCACCCTGTATAATCTATGATCTCGATATGACCTACGTATGATAAGGCAGACTTTTCCTAATTTTATAACAAATTTTAAAGTTTAAGGAATTTATATTGTTAAATTAAAATTAATTTAATTGCACCCCTGCATTTTGAAAAAAAATCAAATATCACAAAAACGAATAAATTTAGACACTTGGTACTATTTACAAACTTAAATTATTTTTTTAGGTAGAATCTAAAACCGTCATAAAATATAGGGTGTTCCATTTAAAAAATATAACTTTGATACGTCACACTTTTTTGAGACATCCTGTATAGAGTAAAATAATATTATATTGTGGCCTTATCCGTCCTGTATATGTTTCAGTATTTACTTTTTTAAAAACCCTATAGTTATCCAGCTACAGACCGTGTCGAATATGGTGGGCCACCCTGTATATATAAATATATTTTTTCTTATCTTTGGACAAACCATGAAGCCTATATATTAACGTAATACCGTGAATGTCCTAATATATTAATGGTAAATGTAAATAATATTTGTTTGTTATTGTTGTTAAGATCCTGTATAGTCCTCAAATATACAGGATGTCCAAAAAGGTAGGGTCATAAATAATAGAGGTAATAGAGTGAGTAAAAATATTAGTACTTTACATAAAAAGTCGTGTTTCGTTAGGAATATATTGACCTTTAAGCTGTAAATATAGATTGACGTTTCTGTTTTCGTTTAACGTTTTCGGTTAGAAGATAAAACAACAACTTTTCATTTGTTAATTAATATTTTTCCGTTTACAGTTTCCATATACCATATTAAAAACCAAAACGTCAAACGGTCATCGGTGACCGAAACGTCAATCCATAAATTCAGCATAAAAGTTAAAATTTTAAAAAATATATTATATATTTAAGTTATAAATTTGGAACTGCTGCCACAGTACCAATGATATTTGTGCAACTAAATATCCTTATACTAAGGCTTCTTTTAAGGTAAACAGCTGTTCGGTAATTCGGGATTATACAGGGTGGGATATTTTTTTATTATTTTATGTATGCATTTTTGACACGGCTTACAAATTTAACATCGTGCTTTAATCATTTAATTTCTTTATCTTTTTTACAAAAAGGTAACCCTTATTTATATCGTTTTTTATAACATTTTAAATCCAGTTATACCAGCATTTTGTATGTAAAAAAATCATTTTTTAGAAAAATCATTAAAACATGGTAAAATTAATAAAAATGGCATTTGTCATCTTTTTAAACTGAATTATTCAGATAAAGACTATTTTCTTATAATTTAACCGTGTTTTAATATTTTTCTAAAAAAAATTTACATACAAAATGCTGGTATGTTTGTACTTAAAATGCGATTTTAGAAAAACTTTCTAAGAAATAGATTTAAAAAAGTATACTTTTTTGTACAAAAATGAAAAAGAAATTAAATGAATAAAGCAAAATGTCAAATTTGTCATTTGTCTTAAAAATACATACATTCAATGAAATAACTTGTTGCTCTCTGTATAATTCCGACTCACTAAACAGATGTTTACCCATAGAAAGCACTATTATGAGGCTAGTTAGCTGCTCAAATATCATTGGCACTGTGGCAGAAGTAAGAGAGTAATAATTTCTTTTATACCAACATTAAAGGGCAATATCTCTCTAAGAGAAGACGCGCACTTAAGTGGCAAGCAAGTGATGTGGCAGCAAGGTGGTGTACAAGTGGCAAATTAAGTCTTTAAAGCACCCAAAAATTACACCTTTTAAAAACAAGTGGTGCCCTACTGATTCGATACACTTCCTCAACACCATTACACCGACACTCTAATTTAATGCAAGCTTTTGTATTTATTTACGCAGGTTTTAAGTATTACTTTTGACATTGACTCAGCACCTTGCCGCCACGTTACTTGTCTAACATTTTAGTGCGCGCCTTGCCTAAACAAGCGAAGAATCTTTTTTATATGTACGGTGTAACATTATTTCAGCTAACTCTGTCACCCCTATCATTTATGACCTTACCTTTCCGGACACCCTGTATAACTCCTCTTTTTTAATGCCCGTTTGAAATACTACGAAGAAGACCACAAGTGAGATTTCAGCGTACCCTAAAAATTTTTAGTACCTACCGCGATCAACAGAGGGCGAAAGTAGTACGATGTCGCTTTGCTAATACGATTACCATCAGAAATTGATAGCAGTCGCTGACGAGCAGTCGGCCCGATCAGTTAGAGTGAGGATATACGCAAAATATAATAAAAATAAAATCCGATAAATGGACCCAGTATCCATAAGATTATTAAATTTATTATTTCAGAAAAGGATACATCGATGCGTTTTTACAAAACATCGTAAGTGACATTCGCCAATTTTACGGGAAACTATTTTTCTTTCCATCGCGTTATTTTTAAAGAAAACCCGAGATCTGAATGTTTTTATTTTAGATTTCTTAATTTGAATTACAAAACAAACATATTTAACATGTATTGTCCAAATTTCCTATCCTAATCTTAAAAAAAGCTAAAAATTTTAAAATTCTAAACCTAAATAATAATTAATTTTTAAATTTTTTGTTTTTATTTAATTTATCTTGACAACGGTGGTAGACTTGCCACCAAAACGTCGATTTTTAGTTCTCTATTTACTTGCTTTATTTTTTTGGAACTATTAATTTATTTTTGGCGTGTACCCAAATAACTACCATCAATTAAATGAACCGCCGAACCAATATAGAACATATCTTCATCTGAAATAAAGCCAATGAAAAAAAAACGTTTCCCGTAAAACTGACGAATGTCGCTTACGATCTTTTGTCAAAAACCCATCGATATATCCTATTCTGAAATCATAAATTTAATAATCTTATGGATACTACCATTTATCGGAGATTTTATTTTTATTAAATTTTGCCTATATTCTCAATCTACTGATCGGGCCGACTGCTCGTCAGCGACTGCTATCAATTTCTGATGGTAATAGTATTAGCAAAGCGACATCGTACTACTTTCGCTATCTGTAGGTCGCAGTAGGTACTTAAGATTTTTAGGGTACGCTGAAATCTCACTTGTGGGGTTCTATGGATTGGTATTCTTTGGTTGTAGAAATAATTGGTATATTGTGCTAATATAACATGAGCAAACAAAATTTATTTTTTCAAATGAATCATTATATCGAAACCTGACACCCCGTTTTATGTACAATTTGTAGACATAAGACTCTATACATGCTTAATACTGTGCTTTGGTATTTAATTAATGTAAATTTATTATCCAATATGCAAAGCAAATTCCAACCTTATTAATACTGGCTCGCGCAGTCGGTAAATGCGCTTGATCGGTATTGCCTATAAAGGGTTATTATTCGAAAATCCGCCCCTGTCGTCGCCCATATATTACAAGGAGCCGCCAATTTCCCTAAAATAGACCCCAGGCAAGACGGGACCTGCATGAGAATCAGAGCAAACTTATTAGACAACAACAATTTGCATATTTACATATGGTAATGGGGCTGGATGCCAGATAACACGCTGTACACTAATCTAGTGACTGACTTCGACCCCAATTTTGGGCTGTGTAAACACCGAACTATGGGTTAAATAAACCCACGGTTTTTGGATTCAAAGATAAATTGTGGGAGTAGAAGTTCGGAAACTAATTATAAATTTATAACTTTAAATGTTACCTGTAAATATTTCTCGGTACATATAGATAATTAATTATACATTGTGTTAACTTAACTTTTTATCATATAAAACACCTTTTAAAAACAAGGGGGTTGCTGGTATTTCCAATTAACATGTCTACTTTGTAGAAATGCTTTAACTGATTGTGAGTAAGAACACCTTTTTACTAAAAGAATCCGAATTTTACGTTTAAATGTATAATATTGAAATATCCTAATTTGGCGTGGTAGGTGATTAAACAATTTAATTTCAATGTAGGTACGACGGTTTGAATTCTAATTTTTTTCTTTTGTGCTTCTCAACAATAAAAGGGTCCTAATTCTTATAGCATATATCATGTAGTTGTACTTTTAAAATTTTTGTGGACTACTTTCTACAAATAAAAATTTATACATATGGAGCCTAAAAGAATTTAATAAAAGTGGCCTTGCAAGTTCCTCGATACGTCAAACCAAATATCAATCTAATAACTCTTTTTAGTTTAGACTTTTTTGATATTCGTTAATGAATTCCACTAGACAATGTTGTAGCTAAAATGACAATATACCAAGCTATAATACATATCGACAAGATAATTTATAGATAAAATTGACTTTGGCCAGGAAATTACAAAAAAGGCCCTGTTAATTTTTTACTAATATAATCTATATGGCCACCGGCAATCATCATTTACCAAAAGTACCAAACAATTTACTTTATTACTTACTGGAAAGTAATATCTATTTTGTAGGCTAATTTTTCAAATATAAGGGTTTTTTTATAAAAATATTAAAAACTTTGTTATATTTTCGTTAAAAATAAAGTTTTACAAATAACACCAAGACCTAGATTGAGCTAATGTTTTCTCAAAATTTTTGTTAAGTTCCTTCTTTTGGCACAGACACCATCACTGAATTATCATTTGCATATTGTGTTATTTTAGCAGCAAGATTAGTTAAATAATTATTGACATTAATAATAGGCAAAAATTGATAAAAACTAACTTTTAAATATATAAACTAGTTTATTAAAAAGGAAAAAAATCCACAATACCGAGCGTTTTTGTTTTTTTAGCTTCCTTCCCTTACATATTACATTTTAAAATTGGTACGCACCTAAAAACAAATTTAAATTTTTACTGTTATCGCATAATTTTTTTTTCTTGTAAGTAAACAAGTTTAAATATTTAAAACTAATTTTTTATTTCAAAGATTTTTTCTTTAGAATAATTTTCGATAGTGTATAAAATAACGGTATTTTTTTTCGTAAAATTATTATTTAAAATATTATCCACAGTGTGGGTGGTAGACAAACTGTATCTTATACACTAAGCGACTTTTAAAAGGTACTAACATTTAAATAAAATTAACTAAATTATTAACCATAAAAAAGATGATGTTTCATTAGAGAATTATGTAGATGACAATATAACAAATACAAATCATTCCACTCTGTAGGACGAACGCTTTATTAAAAAATCGTTTTATTTTTCTAGTAAAATCAGACACTTGTTCTTATGTGCTCCAGAACAAGTGTCCGATTTTATTTAAAAAATAACTAGAATGGCGAAAAATAGCACGCATGCCACAAATGGCACGAAAGTGTTGTTTTTTTCTGTGCATATTCTACAGCAGCCGGAAGGTACAAGGATGGAAGTTTTAGGTAAAAGCCCTCTTTTTTTTCTTTAATTTACAACACTCTGAAAAATATTTAATGAATTTAATGGACTCCCAGGACATCACAACAAGTTTTAAGTTGAGGACCTATTTTTTGCTTTTTAAAATATTTACTGACTTTAAAATATTGCATGGCACGCGAAGGACATTATTTTACATTTTTGTAGAAAAATGGCACGTTGGTACAAAAGGTTCGCCATCCTTGTTTAAGGGTATAGAATGGTGCTGTTAGGGAGTATTGGTAAAGGTAAAGATATATGGAAAGAAAAGCTGGTCTTCTTTTAGGTAAAACTGTATTTTGACTCCTTTTTTAGGCTGTCTAAACACCAAACTGGATTGAAGAACCTGAGAAATTTTGGATTTAAGATAAATAAAGTGTTAAAGCACAAAGTCGAAAAATTATTATAAATTTATAATTTTAAATTTAAAATTTCACCTGCAAACATTGCTTGCTGCGTATAGAAAGTTAATTTTATATTTTAAGCTGCGTGGCTCATTTAAAAATATTTTCGTTAAGTTTTAAATTGGTTTATCAATATTATTTGGCAAAAATACGTTTTATAAGGGAATAAGTAAATGATAGTAAAAAAAAACAATTGCACTAAGTATGATGTACAATTTATATTGCACATAAGTCCTAAATTATAAAAGGGTGTTGGTAGAGAACATTGCTAGAGATGTTTAAAAAGAAGAAGTTAGTCTATCTCTTGATAAGACTGTACTGTGACCCCTATTTTAGGCCGTATAATTACCAAATTGTGGGTTTAATAACTTCACACACATTGAATTTAAGGATAAATAAATTGTAAAAGCACAAGTTTAGAAATTAATTATAAATTAATAACTTTAATTTTACCTGCAAACTATGTTTGCTACGTATAAAAGGTTAATTATATATTAAACGCTACGTGACTTGTTTAAAGGTATTTAAATTTATTAAAAGATCAATAAATTGGTACTAACTAGGTGTTACAAGAGGACAAATAGACCAAACATTTTTGAATTTTAAAACGAAATTTTATGAAAACTGGTGGCATGATCCAAAACTAATAAATCCAAAATTTTACTTCAATAGGTATTATACAGGGCGAGTTATAACTACAAATATGAAAAATGCCCAGAAACTGACTACTTCTATATTTAAAAATAGTTGTGGAGAATTAAATTTTATCTTAAAATTTGAAGTTAAAGCATAAAAGTAAAAAAATGTTATTGTCAATTTTTTACGTTACACATTACAACTTAAATAATTGGCAAGAGGAAGCAAAATTTAAGGAAAATTTAATCATTTAAAATATTTTTTTTTTTAATTTAATATTGTGAAAACCCAGTATAGGGGGTATGTAAGTTTCAATAATTTTAATATTTATTTAATTATTTCGATATTGAAAAATCACATCTTAAAGTAAAACATGTAATAATTTAAAATAATGTCAAAGCTTAGACCTCGAACCGGCAAGGTAAATTTTTAGGTTAAACGGGCAAGGTCGTAAACGTGCCAAGTCACCAAAAACCGAGTTCAACTTTGTATATAAACAGAATTACCTAAGAATGCAGGGGAAGTTAAAAAAATAAATTAGAAAGATATTAGATAAGAAGTAGGTAGTAGAAGTGAAGTCAAGTATATACAAAGTTAAGTTTTAGTTGAGCTCCCGTACGGGCTACCCCTAGTGGAGGGTATGCCCGTACTAAATTTAGTTAGTCAAATGGTTCCTGTAGTCTTATAGTGAAAGAAAAAGATAGTTTTATTGTCCACCAGTCTCATGGTCCAAAAGATAGTTCCATATGGTACATTTGCCCCAGTGACGTAAAGAGCCCTTATGTATTTCAAAATTTCACGTCACAATATCTTAGGCCAAGTATTTCAAAAACTGTTAATGCATAATGTTAAAAATTACCATAATATATATATATATATATATATATATATATATATTTATTGTAATTCTTTAACAACATTTCCTTATAAAATTTTGCCCTATTCGTGAAAATAAAGGTACTTTACTCATGGTCATTTTTTGTATTTTTAGTTATAACTCGCCCTGTATATTACCAATCCAAGTAAAATATTGGATTTATTTGTGTCAAACCATGCGACCAGTTTTCCCGAAAGGACGATTAAAAATTCAAAATTGTTAGGTCCAGTTGTCCTCTTGTAACACCTATCCTGGGACACACTGTAAAGTGCATGTAAACGTTTTAAATATTAACTAATTAGTTTATTAATAATTCAAATGGAAACCACTATCTTGGGATTTAAATTTAAACTTAACACTTACTTCTTAATCATTTTTTTATGATATCCTACCTTTAAACCTAATAGTTTTTAAGTTTTTACCAGTAAAACGTTGGGCTGTCTTAAAAATGTCAAAAAATCTATTTTGAACGTTTTACTATTAATAGCCTAAAAACTATCAGGTTAAGAGATAGGATATAACCAACAAAAATAAATTAAAAACTAAGTGTTAAGTTTAAATTAAAGGCTTAAGGTAGTAGTTTTCATTGAAATTATTAAAGTTCTCTACTGCAGAATGTCAATTTCCATGTTACTTCAGGAAAAACTGGAAATTGTATTTTTACGGTAATAGGATATAATGTTGATCAAATATGTGTAGAAAATCGCATTAACCATTTTCTACCTAATGTTTTTTAATAAATCTATAAAAATAGCAAATACCATGATATTTTTGAACGCCATTTAATCATAAACTAATTAAGATAGGTCCACCTCTATGGTACATGATATTTGTTAAAATTGTCTGTAGAATTAATTTTTTTAAAAATATATAAAGTGCTCTATATAAAATGGCAAAGTTGAGAGCACTTCCGGTTAAACCGGATATGCCACATACAATCTAAGTCCATATTTATCCATACATCCGATCAAAATTTTAAAACCGTGTAAGAATTTTTAAGAAAATAACAGGCTTGCTAGGAATCTCGTAGACACCCGGTATATTACAGGCAATTACTCAAAATACCAAAGAGCTATCAATTAATATTGAGAGCGGTTTTACACAAAACGCTTACGGCCATTTCTCTTGTGTATCGTTGTTTGACTACAATTAATATTGGCCATTGATTCTCTTTTCATACTGAAAATGGTTTGATATTGATTTGCCGACGTTTAAATTATATTTCGACTTTGGTTTTTAACTATTAGTAAATATTAAGTAACTTGGAAGTATCACCATTCCTATAAAAATTGTTTCTTTTATACTGTCCAGTTAATCCACTTACCCTGTATTAATTTAGGGCCGGTAAATTGCACATTACGGTACCTGAAACCGTAATGTGTTGCCTAGCAACGCTGTCATATATTATAAATGTCCACGTAATCATTGTTGTTATGCCTTGTATAATGTCACTTTTGGATGCCAAAATGACGTTACCCATTTAATACCGTTTAGGAATTTCTACTTGTACTTAAAATATATTTTTTTACCAACTTTAGTAAATAAAAATGATTAGATTACTACAAAACAGACTGTTTATTACATTTTTAAAGTATTTTGTTTAACTAAAGTTGGTAATTTCTATTTTATTTAAACCTATATCTAGCGTTATCTATTTAATATCATTTAGAAGCTTCTACTTGTAAAATATATTTTTCTATCAACTTAAGTAAATTAAAATTATCATATTATTATAAAACAGACTTATTGTTACAAATATTCTGTTTTACTAAATTTGGTAATTTCTATTTAATTTGGACCTATCTAGCGTTACCTATTTAATACCGTTTAGGAGCTACAACTAATATAATATTTTTTTAATCAATTTAACAGTGACAAGCGAAGAATAATCATAGTTACCTATAATATGGAGAACAAGGCTGTTACCTACGTAATATAAGTGAAATAATTTGAAACCAACCACATGTTCTCTTAAAATTTTATAAATGATATTTATTCATTAATTTTTATAAAGTATGAAATAAAATATCATACAATACACGTCCATTAGGTGTTATTACAGAACTCGTTTATATTCCAGACTCGGCTCCTGCGTCACCTTGTCCGTAAACATCTCGTACTGTAATAAGTCACCTAACGGACTCATAACGTAAAATACTATTTTGTTATATTGACCCGAAATCTACATGAGGTGGGTGGACTATGAAAGCCCACTATAACAAATAAACAGTTTTTTTAGTTTATTTAAAGGAAATGTAAAAGAAGCAAATTATTTAATAACGCCTTGTTGTATTGTGTAACATACAATTTTATTTTATTTTGTTCTTGTTGTAATCACCATTTACCAAAACTAACTTTTCTTAAGCTCTTCCAGGATACCTTGCAAGGAACAGGGCTCCATACAAGGCCAATATTATAAATCAGTAACTCAACTAACTCTAAAACTAGAGTAGGAATAATCAAAATATTCGCTTTTACTAACATTACAGAAATAACTCTTTCATTTTAAAGAGACTTTAAATGCTTAACATAATATATATACTCCTTTAAGAAACCCAACAAACATTTATAAAACACCATCGTATAACTAAGAATATATTAATAAAAATTGTTTAAAAATATAGTAAGTCCTATGTCGGTTAAAAATAAATTGTCAATGCGTTTTAGAACAAAATTATAATAATAATAAAAACACCTATATTGGTCATCCTATGGGTCCGTTCTTTGTAAGGCCACAATGTTAATAAAAAGGCCAAAGCGACCATTGACAATTATCCTCTATGACAAGTATTTTAATATTTATACAAATAACAAGCACTACAGACTAAGCACTCTATTTATTTCTGAATCTACAATGGCATATAGTTAGCCTCATAGGAATTGGTCAACCTTGTCCTAAGATTTAAAAACAAAAATATAACAAAGTTGTAATAGCTTCTAGTAAGGCCCAAGTACCCTAGCAAGACCAATCGTCAAATTTTTAGTTGGCGTTAGAAGGAACCACCGGCCTTCATAGATAGAAACATTCCTGATATTTTAAGAAAAATCAAAACAAAATTATCTTTTTTTTATTTAATACCGTAACAACTTCTTATATGAAAATTTACGGTAAAAAAAATAATGGGTTGTTTACATAAAAAAATTACCATTTACTGTGTGTACGAATTACAATTCTAACGTTAACAACCGAACTCCAAGAAAAAAGAGTTTGTGCGTCTGAGTCCTTAAGTTTGATGTAGCTTAGTGTAAGTGAAAGGAATTTCTTATCACATGTCAGTAACTATGACTTTTTATAGTTAGCCTTCAAAGGAGCATAGCTTTTCATGGTCCACCCTCTTATTATTTCCAATAAGTTTTCTTACCTCCAAAATGCATAATTCCTGTAGGTAGGAAACGTTGCTGGGTTATGAAGTTGTCTGACCGTGGCCGGAATTTTTTTCCGGACGGTCCTCTCCACTATGATTTGAATATTCAACGTTATATATACTAAGGTAGCACATGAAAATGTGATTATCCACAGTAACATATTATACCGAGATCAAATTACGGTACGAAACTTAAGGGGTGTTTTTTTGTCGTTTTATAAAAAAGTTTTTATAAACATATATTCGGTTGTGCTTTATTTCTGAGGTACAGGGCGTTAAAGTTTATAAAAAAGGTTTTTTACATATTTTAAAAATATTTTACCCGATTTAGATAAAATTTGGTATACCAACTAAATAATATTTAGGTGTTTATAAATTTTTATTTTAATTAGGATTATTGGGTATAGTGACTTTTAAGTGGGTACCAGAACGAATATTATAAAAAAACGCCACTGCCTTTTTTATTATTATATTTTGTTTCTACCAGGCAAATAAAAATGCAACTTTTTAGTATTTTAATTTTTTTCGTATCTAGCTTCATTTTTTAAAAAGAAAAATTAAATTGCTTTAAGTCATTTTAAAAAGTATTTATAAACAACATCAAATTAAATCCCAAATTAAAAAATTAAAAAATTAAAAATCGATCTCAATAAAGTTAGAAGATGACGATTGTTGATTAAATACACCCCTGTCAATTTATTTTAAGGAAAATAATAATTGTTAATTTTTGTTTTTATTTTATATTGTCTGTGGGAACTATTTAAAAGAATTTAATTGGCTTAATTTTTTTTCTTATAAACGAAGCTAGATATATAAAATTACCAGAGACTCAAAGATTGCATTTTTATTGCTTAATCGAAAAAAAATTATTAGTAAAATTTTAAATTTTTAAAATTTAAATTTCATTTAAATCGGGTGAAGGATTTTTAAGATATTTAAAAAATACAAATACCACCATTATTTTATTTATTATATTTTTTTATCAATACCTAAAAAATAAATTAAAATTTCTTTACTTGCAGCTCTCAACAGAGAAACTCGTAGTGCCGAAAGTATGCATCTCTATACGATCCAACTGGATAGGCCCTGAACTTCTTACTTTGTTTGTTTGTTTTATTCGTAGAGTTTCTTGATTGCGCAACTTGTTGCCCGTGGAGGTCTTGCGACCCCTTTTTCCCTCTTTAAGTATTTAAGTCCCATGTTAACAAACTTCCTTTTACCTGCAAAAACACCCACGGTACGTCAATATTTAGACTTTTATATAAATAAATAAATAAATAAATAAATGAATAAATAAATAAATGAATAAATAAATAAATAAATAAATAAATAAATAAATAAATAAATAAATAAATAAATAAATAAATAAATAAATAAATAAATAAATAAATAAACCTATTAATAAAAGTGAATGGTTAACGTAAAATAAGGAAAAAAATATAAAGAAATAATAAAACATTTAAAATCTTTTTTACTATTTTTAAGCTTAACGAAGAACATTGTGTTGCTACATTTTATTTCTATTTAAACTTTATAAATTTAAATAATAAAGCTTTTACAGCGGGAGCCATGGCCCTAATGGACATGTTTGTGTTATATCCACAAATGCTTTTATTTTTATTTTCCATCTACAAACTCTAAATCAAAATTATATTGGCGTGACTGATTTTAAATTTTGGTGACAATTGTTTAATGCATAAAAGCAAATTGAAAATAAATAGGCCTTAAAAACGTCAAACTTAATAGCAGTAATGTACCTATTGAAAAGTTATTTGAACAAAACAAATTAAACATAATTTTAGTGTTTTATGTTAAACCCAATTAATGAAATAATAAAAGCATTATTTCCGAGCAAAATTTTTCTCTCGTCAACTAATTAAAGAGTTTTTTTCAAAAACAACTAATGACAAATTTTTAATATTTTCAGAATAACAAACAAAAAACTTTGTTATACGTATATGGCTTACTCTATGGATGTTTTTGTAATACATTTGTAAATAAATTTGTGTTTTGCGTGTTTAGAGGTGTATTTGAAGGTTCTATAAGCATCAGCACCATATTAGAAATAAATGACATTGGTAGTTGTTTTCGCAAAAAACCCTTTTATTGTGTGGTTTAAGGGCTTAGGACGAGATCAAAAAAATTACCTTGCTTATCGATTTTGGGCGCGAACTAGTGCAAAGAAATAAAGCAGCGCATGTCGACCCCCGTGGCGCAGTGGATAGAGCTTTGATCTTTGAAGCCAGAGGTCGCCGGTTCGATTCCTAGCGAAAGAGACACATTTAGGTAGTAGTTATTTAAAAATAACGACCGTGGTGGCACTACCGCGTTGTCTATAAGGTGCTGTGAAATGCATAACTGCATGTTTCAGTGCTTGGACAACGTTAACGGAACAGGGGAATGATGAGTTAAACATTTAATAACCCGACACCCACGGTACTCTGATATTTAGGCATATGCCTTCGTCGGATGTCAAAAAGACAAAACAAAAAAAACAAAGTAATGCGGCATGTAGTGTGCCACGCTACTTAGATGTGCGCTAATTCATTTTTTGCATTGGTTCTATTTGAAGCCAAAGGCTAGAGGCGTGCTTCTTGTTACTTGTCTCGCCACTTTGGTGTGCGCTCTTCCTAAGACGTTACCTATGCCTTAATTTTACATCAGGTTTGCAACAATTTTAGAAATAGTTTTTTCTAAATGACTTTAAATTTGCGTATATGGAAATTATAAACTTAGGTGCCTGCAATGTCCTGAAAAAATCCCAATACAATTTTGTTGTAAAGTTAATAAAGGAGCCAACATTTAAAAAATTCAAATCACGATTATTAATTTAAGTTAAATTATTTATTTTTAATAGAAGAGAGATACTTTAAAGTTAAAAAGAGGATGTTAATAAATAACTAACCATTTAAGTTTCTTAACTGTATTACGTATAAATGTAAGTTAAAATTTTGAAAAATTATTGCACAAATTACTTAAGTTAAAATGAGCAAAAACAATAAGGTGTATTTAAATATAATAAATTAATTTGTTAAGTTACGGTTTCCAGGAGTGTCCATCGGCGAAAACCGACGCCATTTGCGTTCGCCCAAATAAAATATTCACTTTTAAATGAAATCACATTTAAGTGAATATTTGATTTGGGCGAACGTAAATCGCGTCGATTTCTGCTGACCAAAAGTCCTTGGAAACCATAGTTTTAATAAAAAAATATCCTGAATTTTTTCAGACGAATGAAAAAAAACTACAGATAAAATGGTATATTTAGCCAGTGCTACACCAGATATTAATATTGGTAAAAATAAATAGTTATATTGCTGGTCATGGACCATTAGTAAATTATGTGTAGGTTTTTAAAGGATGTTGCACTCCTAAATTAATTTTCAAATTTTACTAATTTCTACCAGCATTGAATGATTAGTATAGAGCCTTGTTTTTTATTATAAACTAAATATTAATATAACTAACTTTTAAAACTGTCCTATTTAAAGGTTTTTACCTAACTTTAAAACTTTATAAAAAAGTTAGAAAAAAGTCAGTAAGGAAAAACTCTTAACACATTTTTTTTTAATTTGTTAAATTAAACGCAAAAAAAAATAAATGTAAATTTGTATTACAAAAATATAATAGGGTTTTATTTTTTACCAAATAAAACTTGTTATTTGTATTTACCTCTCAAAAAAAAAAAAGAAATTTGTCACGGAAAATATAAAATAAAAATTGTATTTTAGGCATATTTTGCAGTTAAATTTACGGTTGCGATATAATCAGTTACTATTTATGTTTGAAATTTTGTCCGTATTTTTTGAACAGCCCAAAATTGGTTTATAAAACATAATTGCAATATCAAACTTTTTTAAATACATCAACAGCAGTGAGCATTTTAAATTAAAAGTAAAAATTTATTCGTCGGTATTTGAAATGGCATAATATAAACGACGAATTTGTGACGCATGTTGTATGTTATTTTAGCAAGCCAAAAAAAATGTGTTTAATTTGTTTTGTTGTTGACAACTGTAAACGTGTTAAAGTAGGTGTTAAAATATTTATATTTATAGTTTTAATAATAAAAATAAATACGATTTGCTATAAAGATAAAAGCCGTTAGCAACATTAAAAACATTCTCATATTTAATATGTATTTTGCAATAAAAAGGTAAAATAAAATGCTTGTTTTTTTTTATTATTAAATACATATTTTAGTAAAATAAAACAAACCTTTTTTAATAAATATGCGGTAAATTTTTTTAAGCGAGCTACTAAAAATCAACTCTTCGATTTTAATGTATCTATTATCTATAGGATTTTGGTAGCTTCATAGGTTGAAAGTAATACCCGAAGAGGTTTTTAAAAATTTTCATTTTAAAAAAATGTATAGGCAACTCAAAAAGTTAAGTACTTTTTTTGTAAACTACTATATATAATGGAATATTAGCTGGATTTATTTTATTTTATATATGTATTATATATGTATATATATATATATATATATATATATATATATATATATATATATATATATATATATATATATATATATATATATATATATATATTTCATATATATATTTCATAGGTTTATTTAGCCGACTTGGCGATTGAATGTACTAAACAGCATCCAAGGCGGACGCGCTACTCCAATCGCTGTGTCTTACGCGCAGTTTCCAAACGTTATTCAAACTTAATTAATTAACGAATATTTTTATATATACAAACACAACACAACACCGAGAAGTAAGCTAGCTAAATTTTTATTTATTTAATATAAATGTATTTATTTAAAAGCAATAATCGTTTTTTTTACGGATTTTTGTTTATTTGCCTACTATTCCGTAGCACACGCAATAATTTTTATCCAAATCCAGTAATTATTCTCTGATGTATTGCGATTTACAAGAAAAAATTACTATAAGTTTTTAATCACTTACATATTTTTTTGAAAAATTAACATTTTTAAAAACTGTTCCAAAATATTACTTTAAACCCATAAGGCTATCAAAATATACTAATAGATATATTTAAGACATATAATTGATTTTTAGTGGCCCGCTTAAGGTATTTTGACTCCATAGTAGTTTTATTTTAGTACAACTTGCAATTTAAAAATCGTATGTTTAATTAATTAATTTTAAAAGTTGTGTAAATTATTGAAATAATAATTACCATTTTTTGTAATCAACAAATTATGAGAAAGGATAAACATTGTTAGCGCCGTTGCTACTTTGTTAAAAAAAATTGACTTTTGTTCTGAAATGATACAAGTAATTTAAACTAATGGTAACAAATTTCGACTATAGTTTGCTTCAAGGGATACCTAGAAAAATAAAAATTCAAAAAATACTTAAATTGTCATGGTAACGCAACCAAACCTACAAATTTGGTTGATTTAAAACTAGGTGTGTAAATAAACCTGACAACAAAAACAAGTAAAAATTTAAGTTGCTGTCAAGAAATAGCAAGAAACATATAAAACCTTTTTTAAATTCTCCCTGCTTGCCTAATCTTTCATCGCACTATATCGTTTTACAACCAAGGCGTTTAAATTCCATATTTCTGAAAGGCAATAATTCTAAAAATGTAGTCCGGAATAGGACCGGCACTAGGTTTATTTCTAGGGCAATAATAGTGTATTACATTACAAGTGTGAAAACTGACTAATTTCACACGAGTGGAAATATTGTTGCACGCGGCTTCAGCCGATTTTTTCAATAAACCCACGAGTGTAAGAAAGTCGTTTTTACACAAGTAATAAACACTATTTTTTATACGACCAAAAAATATTCACCAAAAAAAAATGTGTGTTTGTCTTTACATAAAATAAATTATATAAAAAATTATGTTAAACGATTTTATTGTAATTAAGCTAAAAAATAATTTGGTTAGTCCTAGCTACCAGGTCGCACCAATCTTCTCATCAATCTGGAGCATTGATCAGACAAATAATACAACCGTTGGGCGTAGCGTATCCAGAGTGTTAGACTAGAAATGTCAATTGCCCAACGATTTCATTATTTGTCTGATCAATACCCCAGATTAATAAGGAGATTGGTGCGATCTGGTAGGTAGTATTTACCGAATTATTTTTTAGCTTTTAGTACAATAAAACTGTTTAGCATGAAAAGTTTTTTACATAATTTATTTTTAAGTTTTAAGTTTTCTTGTTAGTTGATACTTCTTATTCTATTGAAATCATTTAATGCCTTACTATAACTAACCAGAACCTACCAACGATTTTTTATTAAAGTAGTTGTGGAAAATATGTAATTTGCCACTTTGTAGCAGTGACCATCTTGAGTTTTAATTTTTTTATAGTGACCTCTATTCTACCAACAAAGCCCTTTCATAATGCCTTTTTATAACTAACCAGACCTAACCAACAATTTTATATAGAAGTAATTGAAACTAACCACAGAACTAAAAACTTAAAAATAAATGAAGTAAAAAAAAATATCAAACGGTTCTATTGTAATAAAAGCTAAAAAACTATTCGGTAAGTCCTAGCTACCAGATTGCAACAATATTTTCTTTAATCTGGGGTATTGATTAGACAAGTACTAAAATCATTGAACACGTAAAATTTCTATCATATATTTACTCTGTATACGCTACACACAACGCCAACGGTTTATAGATTGATAAGAAGATTGGTGCAATCTTGTAGTTAGGACTTACCGAATTATTTTTTAGCTTTTGGTACAATAAAACCGTTTAAGATAAAGAAAATTTACATCATATATCTATGCATAAAAACTGTGTGCTCTTTGCTATTTTCACATGTGGTCGTATGAAAAAAAATATTTATTTTATTATCCTGTAGTACAAAAAGTATCCCGTTAGGGATCATATGATTTTATATTTTTTCTCTCAAAGTTTGTTTGTAATGTAACTGGATATCTTTCATACAGTGTCTCTACGTAAGCCGGCGGCCTCATAATATGGGAAACTTTTTTATTATTGATTTTACAAAAAAAAAGTTATTCCTTATAAAAAATTCGGCATGGTACAAAACCTTAAAAGTAACCATCAGATATTAAATTGTATTAGTCTTCTACGAGGTTTGGCCAAAAATACAATTTTTAATTAAGAGTAAAGTAGTTTTATTTTTGCTAATATCAAAAATTGTTATGAATAAAATTTATTTAAAATTAAAAACTGCTTCTAAATCTGCAATTTTGCTTATTTACAAAAAAAAATATATGTTTAATTTTTTTTTCTGCAATAATAGTAAATTTAAGGTTTGTACATTAGTGCACTAAAATTTATGAATATAAATGTAATAGAACATATTTAATAAAATTTTTAAATCTATTGTTAATAAAACAAAAAGAATGTACAATTCACTAACGAACAAGCTTAAATTACCTCGATTTTCGCAAAAAAAAAAGAAAAAATGTATCGGAAATGAACAAAATTGCATACTTTAAAGTAATTTTTAATTTTAAACATCTTTTCTTTTTAACAATTTGCGATATTAGCAAATTACAGATACTTTTCTCTTAAGCAAAATTACATTTTTAGCCAAACCTCGTACATGACTAACACAATTAAACTTGATAGATGATGATTGTATATTAGATATTGAACTATGCAGAACTTTTTATAAATAATAACGTTTTTTCGTGAAATTAGTAATAAAAAGTTTCCCATATGACGCCAACTTACGTAGACACACTGTATATCTTTTTTTTGTTTAACCAGTTCATAGAAACCAGAATTACATTTACTTTAAGAAAGCAACAAGGCTTCCTTCTCTTGCCCATCGTCGGGTTGTGGGGATTTGTCGCTTTTTTATAGGTACTTCCACGGCTTTTGCTCTAAAGAACTGTCCAGTATAGTTTCTCCACTCACAGTTCCCAACAGAGAAACTCGTGGTTCTGCGCGTATGCATCCCTATACGGTCCAACTGGTCAAGCCCCGAACTTCCCACTCTGTTCGTTCTTTTGTCCCTAGAGTTTCTAGAATGTGAAACCTGCTGCCCGCGAAGGTCTTTCCTTCCCCCAAATCTTCAAGTATTTAAGTCTCGTGTCAACAAAATCCCTCTTACCACGCTTAAGACACCCACGAACGTTAGTATTTAGGCTGTTAGTCTTCGTGGTTTGTCCAAAGATAAAAAAACAAAAATATTTTAGGTCCATACCTGTTCTATGCTAAACACGCAAATATTATTTATGTAAGAGAGATAGGCGAATTATTATGACGGATCGACGTAGAATATGCCCTGAGGTCACGACAAAAATGTGATATAATTAAAAACGGTTGATTACGAAAGTGTTTCTCTTTAGTACAATTTTATGGGGATATATTATTTTGGCAATGTAACATTTTTTTTTGATAAGATTTTATAGGCATGCAAAAGAATTCCTTAATAATAAAGAAAGAGTTAAGCCAGCGATTAAAAGCTTATTGAGTATAAGATTAGATTTGATAATAAAATCTAACATGTTTATAGCAGTTTTTCCGTTTTATTTTAGGTGTTTTAGGTGTTATGTTTGGGGCTAAAATTTATGAAAATACCTGCTGCATTTACTTTTTCGTTAATTGATTTTTTCTCTAAGCCTTACAACTCCAAACTTGCATAGAACTCTACACATACTAACGAAATTATTTTTTCTCCTGACAGAATATTTTTTCTTTTTTTGGACCCATTCTTTTAATGAATTAACTTCTTTTGTGTCCTATAAGTTGATTTACTACTATACTTATTGCCTTGCACTTGTCATTTAGTTCTTAGGCCGGGTACAGACTTGTAACTGCGTCCCCTGCTAAACAGCGTCGTAAACTGAGCTTTCTTTAAAACCAGTGACGAACAATTTTCACAACTTGAATAATCAAAATTCGTTAGATCGGCGTATTTACTAAGCGAACAGCTACGATGGTATTGGCCAAAAATATGAGTATATTTTGTTTGGCATCTAGCCAACGTACTCGTACACGAGTAGTTACATATGCAAATACAGTATTTCGCGAATTTGCCTTGAAGTACCGACAGCGAGCAAACCTTTTCGCAACCAAATACCATCCGTTGGTCAATAAAAATACTTACATCTACACCAACCGAACGCATACATTTGTTGCTGTGCGGCCATATAAGTTCCCTAAGTAAAACGAGGCTTAAAAGAATTTTGACAAACATTTGTCATAAAGATAGCTGCTACTGGCTAAGCTGGATATGCATATGCACGTTTACAAGGAAATAACAACAAATGATGTGTTTGGTTGGTGTAGATGTGAATCATTTTATTGACGAATGCCTGCATTCGCTTAAGAATAGTTCGCTCTAGGTATTTACAGCAAACGTATACGGCCGCACGGCAACAAGCGTATGCATTCGGGTAGTGTAGACGTGAATAATTTCATGGAAAAAAACACAAAAAGTTCGCTTGTTTGTTGGTACTTTAAGCAAAATTCGCAGGCAGCAAATATCTATCGGAACGGAGGCAAACGACACTGCACATATACGATCGCTACGTTGCCGTGCGCCGTAGACGTTCGCAGCCGTGTACTCTTTGCAAACACATGCGTTTTTCGTTTAACATCGTTGGGTCACGGTTTGCGGCGCTGTTTGGCACAGGGAACAGTTTCAAGTCTGTACCCGGCTTCCCTTAAACTGGGACACTAGTTTAATTACATATTAGACCACGTCGATACTTTTTAAAACAAAAACAAATTTATAGTAGGAGAAAACCTATTGTAAAAGGTGGAACATATCCGGGGTCGGGAAGGAGAAGGTAAAAACGGGTTTCCTATTGAAAAAAGTTTAAAGTTTCAGTCCAATAAAAGATCTACAACCTTCTGTTTACACTTTCTTTACATAAATCAAGTTTTTGGTTTTTCATTTTTATCTTAAACAAAAAAACATTTAATAAAAAACCACATTTTAATTCCTGTCAACACAGATAAAATGTTAAATAGTATTGCCGTCACAAAAAAATTTAATACATTATATCGCTCACAAAATTCTATTTAAAAATGAAAGCAGGAAATGCAACTAAAATCATATACAGGGTGGTCCCTAAGTAATGGGACAAAATTCAACTGGAGAATTTAGACGTTAAAATATTGCGATTTAACTAAACTTACCTAAGTACAAAAGGTAATTTTAATTGAGATACAGGGTGTCAAAGTTCAAAAATATTTTAAATTTTTTTCAAGAATATTGAAGACGTTTTGATTATTTTAATAAAACTTGGTATTTAGGGGTTCTCTGAGATGAGCTATTCATATCTAATGTTATTTTTTAGGTGTTACTACACTACTTTCAATTTCTCTAAAACGTTCTAACTTTTTTGTGCTACTCTGTATGTACTATTTAAGTAAACCAGTAAATTTTTCTATATTTTCTACACAAAAAACGTGTACTTTGTAAAAATGGCTCTAAGTCTCCGTTTTTAAGATATTTGCATTTAAGTGGTCTAGTGCAACGAAAAAGTATATGGGCAAATACATTCATTTATTCATTTATTATGGGGCAGTTGTAGTTATGGCTAATACGCTGTTTTTAAAGTCATTTTTGGGTTGCACGTAATTACTTTATGACGAATATATAGAAAACGGTTGCCCAGAGCGATTCTTACAAGGTATACCTTTTTTATCTAAAAGGCATTGGAAAGTTCAATATTTTACTCGGATGGTACATACAGGAAAGCACAAAAAAGTTGCGACGTTTTAGAGAAATTTCAGTAGTGTAGATAGCGTCATCTGATTAGCACCTAAAAATTAACGTCAAAAATGAAAAGCTCATATCAAAGGACTCCTAAATAACAGTTTTAAGTTTTATTATAATACTCAAAACGTATTCAATATTATCGGAAAAATTTTAGAATATTTTTTGAACTTTGACACCCTGTATCTCAGTTATTTTCTTAGTTTATTCTTTGATTTAATTTTGACCTATTACTTAGGGATCACCTTGTATAAATAATTTTCCATGTCAAAAACATCAGTGTTCAAAATGACACAGAAAGTATGGGAGGTTAGACATTTAAATAGTTTATTATTTTTGTATTAGGACTAAATTTTAAGTAAAATGACGGAATCTACAAAAGCGTTACTGAAGTTAAGGAAAGTATTAGTGAACATGTTGGCAAAGTACATGAAACTGTGGCTCAAACTTCAAAAGATCTAAAATCCCTTACAAAAACATTGCGGAAGAAAAAACTAGTACTTTCGGAGCAATTAAAGAGCACACTGCTCAAGATTTTAAACATATGCAAGAAAATTATGATATTAAAGAAGAGAGGGTCTTTAAATTGCTAAAAACACCGTACAATAAAAATATTCAAAACAATTCCGAAGCAGTTGCTGCTGAATACGAAAATATTCTGCTGGAAAATGTTGGAAAACTAAAAGAAATAACTAAAGAAGATTTTGCTTTGGCACATGAAAATACCCAAACTCTTGTAGAGGAGGCAAAAAGAAAATTAAATGTTGTGTTGACTCAAGCTTTTCGTGCTCAGGAATCAAAAAAGACTTTGCAAAAACAACGGAAGAGTTATTTCTTAACGTAAATGAAAAAATTAAAAAAGATTTAAATATTCGTCACCGAAAACATGAGAGAACCGCAAGTATTTTACAGCCAGATTTATCCAATATTTTCATTAATCCTACAACCAAGCCACCAGAAGAGATAGAGGCAGAAAATTTACTGCAGAAGCTTCTAGAAGATGAACTACTAAACTACAGTAAGCAATTTAAAAAGGACTTTCAAGCAATGGGTCAAAATATTAACACGCAGGTAGAAGAAACCAAAAATAAACTAAGTAATACTATTCAGTCCGCTTTACAAACAGAAAAACCAACTTTACCGACAATAGAAATAAAAGAAAATAATAGTATTCCTAATATGCCTACGACAAGCACAGTGGAAGAGAATGTTAACATTTTCTTAAATAAAGCTAAAGATGACTTAGACAAAGCACACGAAAGCATGCAAAGTGATGTAATTAGAAACAGAACTAAAATTAATGAAAATGTAACAAAGTACGCAAATAAGATTTTTGGTAAACATCTCTTTTGTTTTGATGATGAAGAAGAAGAATAAGTATGTCGCAGTACATATTAATAAATACTTGTAAAATGTAAGTTGTATACAAAAAAAACCCTTTTTAAAACAAAATGCTTGTTTTCTTGTAAAATTTTATAATATTATCTTTTGAATTGTGTCACAATTGCACCTAATTTTTTTAATATTAATTTTATTTATTATGTTTTTTTAATTCTTTTTTACTTACGTTTATTTTATACAGGTTTTTTTCTACGATGCCTAAAACATTCCAGAATATCAGGTAGGCATTATTAAATTAAATCTATTAACATTATAGAGAAATGAAAGAGAGCTAATGCCAAGAAGAAACATAACGAGAAGCGACAACTAGGCCTCCCGCCAATATCGTCTATCTATAGAGCATGCGCGAACTACGTTGTGTTTCCGTCAAACATAGTAGCTGTTTCCCCTTTCCACTTTACTTAGCGAGCTGATGTGCTTTGGATGTGTTGATCGAGTTAAAATCCGTTGTTGTGTAGTGTGCTAATTTTGGAAATTAGTTTGAGAGCGTAGTTGGGAAGACATTTTGAGATTTGTATACCTATCCTAAATATAATATATTTTCTAGACTATTATCATGTTAGGATATCATTGTGATTACCGCAGTTGCCCATCTGTAATAGGAGAATAGGTCTTTTATCTTATCCCAGCGACCATTTTTGGTATGTATAAACATGATCGTCTATTAATTACTCATATACAACAGAATACCACAATATGGCTGAAATGGGATTAAGAAACTTTTGTTGTTATTGATTTGCATAAAAGAATAGCTGTCTAAAAAAGCTTGAGTTATGCAGAAAAAAATAAATTTGGTTTTAGCTATTAGTTTTAACTTTAGCCTCAATATTTTCATAAGTTTATGCAGGTTGGTCGTTATTTAATTTCAATTTCGAAAAATGCTTTTTAGAAATTGAAGCCTTATGAAAAATTGATCTTGTATTCGATACTCTACTTAAAACTTAGCTTTAATAATAAATAAACGTTGAAAATTAAATGATTTCTTCAAAGCGTCAAAATTTGAAAACCACATAACCTTACAATTTTCCTCAACTTAAAGCTTGGTTTATTCAGAAAAACTTAAATTAAGTATTAGTTTTAGCTTAAACGTTAGCCTCAAATATGTTCATGAGTTTATACATATAGGTCATAATTTAATTATAACCCGGAAAAATATTCTTCAGAAATTTAAGCAGTTTGGAAGTTCGTTTCTGTGTTCGACACTGTTCTTAAAATTTACTTCAAAAATGAATAAACTTTAAAAATCAAATGTTTTTCTTTAAACCGTTAAGATTGAAAAACCACATAACTTCACAATTTTCTTTAACTTTAGTCTAAAGAAAATTTTAAATTTACAGAAATTCTAGGTCATTTCTTAATACCAATAATAATGTTAAGCTTTTGCGCACCCTGCACAAAAACTCCAAATTTTTTCTTCGTGAATCATAATTCTTTTACATGCATTTTTTAAAATCAAAAATTACTTTTTGCCAAAATATTTTTTGTGCATTTGTGCTCTTGTAAACCCCAATAAGCATAAGGAAGAAAGTATACCCTATATCCGTAAAGTCTGTAGTAAATTTTTAGGCTTCCTCTTAGCCTATCCTATTGCACTTGCTTTAAGAAAAATACATTTGGCGTTATCTACAATGCATTCACTTAGACTTCTATATCATGAAGCACAATATTTCGTAGCAAATAAATTAAAAATAAATCATAAATAATTAATATGTAAAAATTTACAAAAAAATCAAGTACAATAAGCCACAACTTTTCGGAACAATTTCATTAGTTTTCTCAGTGTAGAGACTGTTTATTTACAACTTGTAGTTATTTTTTTCGAAAATAAGTTGTGTTTACGTCAACAGTGTCAAACTCGAGGTTATAAAAATCAGACCCCGAAACTTTAAAGGAGCCGACATTAATGTCGCTACTCGCTATTGCTTTTTCTCGGGCTAAAGCTCCTTATTGCTTGTTTCCTCCAAGGTAGTAGCATTCGACAAAACACTGTCCGATCCAATGATGCAGATTTTCATACTGGACAAAGGTTTTTCTTCGGGGTTAATTGAGATGACTAACCGTGAACCGCTTTCAAATTATTTTGGTTCTCATTAGTATGGTGTAGACGATACCAAAAAATTTCAAAAAATGTTTTAAGAAATCGAAATGGCGTATAAGCGTAGTAGCTTATAGTCTATAACGCCCTCTGTCGACAGTGTCAAAAATAAGCGAACCTAGGTCCTTTCATCCAATACTTGTAAAATAGGTATTTAGCACATTTATTTATTTAAAAAAAAACACTATTTTTATAAAATTAATATTAAAAATGTATTCACATGTAGACACAATAACTTTTGTTTGTTTTAATATGTCGTTAAAAATATGGTATTAGGTATACGCTGTCATCTTTACTATACATGTTTGGCAATCCTAAAAAAGTTTCTAAAACATTAAGTATAAATTGGTAATTTATTTTTTTTTTTGTTTATTTTAAAACTTCGTATCAAAAAATAATTTTTGTCTCAAAACCCAAACTTTATGTAAAAACAATCAATTAACCCTTAAACTTAAGATTAACTAAGAAACAGTTTAAAATTAAAAACTTTTATTGAGTCGTTAAGTTAATGACAGTTGTAAAAATGTAAAACAAATAGGTAAATTAAAAATACAGCTATTATATTGTCAAGCAAAAGTGACAAATAAGAATAATAAGTTAAAATCTGATTTTAAGTATTTGCTTAAACACCCCCTTATAAAAGCAAAACATTTTTAAAATTTTGGTTTTTGAATATTTTAAACAATTCTATGATATAAAAAAACATCCTAAGTTTTTTAATAGTTTGTTAAATTCTTATAATAAGTTTATTAAGCCAAAAATAAAGCCAAAACTTGCACTTTTAATGTTATAGTAAAATTATATACGTAATTACGCTTCAAAACAAGATAGTTTTTACCACAAATGCTTTAGTTTTAAACACAATATTAAAATTTAAATTTATTTTATAAAATAAATGCATCCTGATTTAAATTTATAAAACCAATTATTTAAATTGATTTGATACAAAACATAAAGCATAATTTATTCAAATTTTCTTTGCATAATTATTAAATTTTAATGATAAAATCAATTGAAAATGTTAACAAGTTTTTATAAATACCATTTATAGACTCGAGGTATCTCATCTCTTTTAGGTCAGCGATTTAGTTTATTTCCGGTACATATATACTTACTTGCCCCTTAAAACCGGCAATAAGTCAATTATTGCTGGTTTTAAAATAAAGTAAGTAAAATATTAATAAAATAAACTCTTTTGTTAAATTACCTATTATAGTTAAAGCAATATAAACAGACAAAAATACCTGTACCTATATCAAACAAGATGCCAAGCTTGCAAAGTTTTAAAGTTTTGCGACTGCTGCGGTTACTTTTGGTTTTGACTGTTTTGACCCACGTTGGCCGAAAGTAAAAGTCAGAAAAGTGACACTTTTAAACTCTTAAATAGCTGGAAATGTTAACAATACATACATGGATTTACATAAATGTATTTAACATTGGTTTCAAATATCAGTAACCATAGTTACTAACTTTCTCCCTAATAAAAAAATTATCAGATTATACTAGTAGTAGTTAAGCCCATAAGGGGATTTCGAGATTTACTAAATCGCGGCAGATTTATATACCTCTACCAAATATGAGCCCTGTATACAGGACCCATCATAAAAACAAAAATATATTTATCAGATATTTTCGATCAAGCCTGATAAAAACTGGGTTACTTAATTTCATGCTAAACAGTGTATATTCCACTAATCTGACAATTTAAGAGTGACGTAAAGAAAGTAGAGGGTTATAAAGTTAAAAAAATATATCATTTTCACATTCTCGAGCGTAACTATTTTTTTTATTCTAAAAAGAAAATAATTTAGGATTATTAAAAATATATAATCCGACACGATACAAACGATTATTGAAAGCCAAAAAAATAATAGTATTTTTTGACATATTTAAAAATCTATAGCCGCTTTTCCAACCCTATGACGCTCAAGTAGGTTCCCATTTAGCATGGTGGACTTTTCTACTGTATAACTCATTAAAAATAAAGATAACTAGTCATTATATTATTTGTTACTCTAAACTAACATATATATTTTTTTCTTTACATATTATCATTATTAAGTACATTAAGATGAATAAAGAAAGAATTTTTACGTACAAAGAATAGAAAAAATTGTATTAATTTTAACTTAACAAAAAAAAAAATAAGATGTCTGGACCAGAGTAGAACAGAGCTTACCTGAGTTAACCAACCACGATTTATACAATAAAAAGTTTTGCGTTTAAGAGCAAAAATAAAATTGAAGTATGGATTTACATTTAACATAACAAAATATGATGCGCGAAATGTAATTTCTGTAGACGACGCATTTGTATGACAAAATTATAAATTATTAGGGCAATTTAAACTGTGTTTTTGGTCGGTGGTTTAAATTTAGCGATTAACTAATTTATATTAAAATAATGCAATGCAATTAATTATATGTGTATCATAAATTAAATACCTAAGTGGGTCATATGAAAATAAATGAAACATACCCATTATTTAAAACTACAGTTAGGTAGCATCCTTTATAAGTAATTTGGGCTACAAAATAATAATATACAATTTTAGCGAAGCTAACATTAATAATTCATTTGGAAAAATAGTAATTTACCGAATAATTCTACTGAACCATTAAAAGTTTATTACCCATTTGGGTTTAATTTTGGTAATTGTTTACAATGTTAACTAAAGAGTTAAACATTTATTATATGTATACAAACCTAACGCAAGTACGTTGTGAAATATTCTACCATTTGAAGATATGTTCTGTAGTTTGGCGGATTCATTTAATGGATGGTATTTATTTGGGTACACGCCAAAATAAAATTAAAAGTACTAAAAACCAAAAAAAAAAATTTACTAAGTAAAAAGATAATTAAAAATCGTGGCAAATCTGCCACCGTTGTCAAGACAAATGAAATAAAAATAAAAACTTACTATTATTTAGGTTTTAAAATTCAAAATTTTTATGTTTTTCTAGGATATTCTGAAAACTTTAACATTAAATGTCAAAACATGTTTTGGTTAGTTGACAACGGTGGCAGATTTGCCACCGAAACGTCGATTTTAAATTATCTTTTTACTTGTTTAATTTTGTTTTTGGTTTTTAGTACTTTTAATTTTATTTTAGCGTGTACTCAAATAAATACCATCCATTATTCTACCATTATTAAATATTAAAATTGGTTAGTTGTTTTACATCTCTAAAACCCAATTATATTTGAAAAGAAAACCAATGTGTATTTTTATTAAAACCTAAAGTAGAGATCTTTAAAGAGCTTATCAATCATGGCTATGATACGCGAGCGCGTACTTTGTTGTTACCTGAATAGCATCGAACAACGCTCTATCATAGAAGCATCATGTACAACGGATGTAAATTTTTAAACGCATTGCCGGCTGATGTCAAGAATTTTTAAAATATAAAAATATTTAAGCGACGATTAAAGCGTTTTTAAATTAAAAAATTGTTATTCGCTGGAAGAATTTTTTTAGGATAAATTTAATAATTGCATTTACCACCAACAATCATAAATACCCAGCAATATATGTGATCATGTGATGTCACTTAATATATACGAGTGTGTATGGATGTGTGCATATATGTGTATACTTTTTAACTGGGAAATAAATTTATTGATTGATTGATTGATTAAGGTCACAAACTTATTTTATTTATTATAATTTTGGAATGTGTCTTCACATTTATCACAAGAAAATTAAAACAATAAAATTTGACAAGTACAGTTAGGTCCAGTTGTACAAAGCAGGTTTAAAGAAATTCTATTAAACTGAGGTTAGGTCTTTGCAGTTTTCATTTTATTTTTTAATTTTATGACACTGACAGCAATATTAAGATTTTACGAAAAGTTCAAAGGCCTGACCTGAATTCAGTAGAACTGAGTTTAAACCTGCTATTTACAACTGGGCATAGGTGTGGAAACCTGTTTTTCTAAAAGGCACATATATTTTAATTTAAAAACTTAAATAAGGTAGATCATTTTAAAATAAGGTGTTACATTTGCTTTAAATCCTATATTTGTTACAAATGAGAAACTCGAAACCAATTTAATAAAATACAATTTTAAGAGTATCTCACAATTTTTACTTTGGGTTTTATTATTTATGTTTAAAAAGTTTTTTATTTAAAGTATATGATATTGAAAATATATAAAAATAACATATTTAAATTAAAAAACGTTTTAAAATTTATACATTAAAAACGCGAAATAAAAATTTTGTGGCATTATAAAAACTGTATTCTATCAAATACTGCGTTTTGGTTTGGAGCTCCTTAAATACGGTTGGTGAAATGCGGCCAACCGAAATGTCCACATTTAAAATGCCTATAACTTTGTATTTTTTAAGTTAAGAAAATGATATGAAAATCGAGTTGTAAACTAAAATAATAAGATTCATTTTTTATCATTAAGATTACACAAAATAATTTTAATAAATGAAAATTTAAACGTTACTTACTATTTTTAACGGATCACCCTTTATATTATACCACCAGTAAAAAGGTCTTTAAAAGTGCTCTACAAAAATACTACAATTAATATACAGTGCCTACGTTAGTTGACGTTATATGGGAAACCAAACCTTTTTATCAATAATTAAAAAAAGTTACTCCTAATAAAATTTTCAGCATAGTCCAATACCTAAAATGCAATAATTTAATATTAATTTGTATAATTTATCTACGAGGTTTGGCCAAGTTAAGAATAAAAAATTATTTCTAAATATGCAATTTGTGTTTATTCACAAAAATTATTAATTTTTGTTGTTTATTTTTCTGCGATAATCGAGAAAAATTTAATTTGGTACATTAGTGCATTGTGCATATTTCTTGTTTTAAATACAGGTATTTTAAAAGTTTATTTAAAACTGTCCTAAAAAAAAAAAAATTATAAAATGTTTTGCATTGTGTACCAGCCTAAATTTTCACATTTATGGCAGAAAAAATGTTTTTTTTGGAAACAAACCAAATTGCATATTGGGATTTTTTTTAATTTTAAACATATTTTTTATTACCATTTTTGATATTAGCAAAAATACTTTACTCTTAAGAAAATAGATTTTTGGCCAAACCTCTTAGATGACTGACAAAGTTTAAAATCTGGTGCTCTGTGGGTGGCACAACCGCGTTAAATTTGACCCGGTTAATTTAATTTAATAAAAATAAATGGGGCATTCCATTTAAAATTAAAAATGTAACGAATGTAGCACAAAACTGATATATCTGGCAACAGTGCTGATATCACTTCCACATGCCCAAAATTTCTTACATACCAAATATGGTAAACAAAAATTTAGATATTTAAGAGTTGCACCCAGTATGCGTCAAGGTATTAGCTTAGGTAAATTTATTATTTTAAGCAAAACTTTTGAAAAATAACAAAAATAAAAAATTGAGTCAAGTCGATATTGTGTTTTATACGTAAAAAGTATTTATTTACCCTATAAATGAAATATTCCTTACTTGGTTTACATGGTAATTACTTATTTTACCCAATCTAATACTTTTTATCAGGTAGTTCTTTATAATGTGTTTTTACACGCAATATTATAAAATCCTTGTATTACCTTATTTTACCCCTCATTAAAGTCAGTCTTTGTTAGCGTTAATAGGTACTTATGGGGCAGGTTTCAAATGTAGATTTTTTTCTCTTACCTTATTTAATTGTTAATTAAAAAAATTAACACATTCAATAGGTCTATGACGCATATAAAAAGATGGTAAACTATATTAATAAATACAGTGTGGTAAAGAACTGTCCTACAATTTTATGAAAGTAGATGAATCGTTTAAAAAAACTAAGAGCAGTCAGATTATGCCTATAAAACTATAAAACCTTATAAATATTGCCAAATAATATTTTTATTTTTGGATAAACCACGAAGGCTAAAAGCCCAAATACTAACGTACCGTGGGTGTATTAAGCGAGGTAAGAGGAAGTTTGTTGACACGGGACTTAAATACTTGAAGATTTGAGGGGAAAGGAAAGACCTTCGCGGGGAGCAGGTTCCACTTTCTAGAAACTCTAGGGATAAAAGAATGAACAAAGTGGAAAGTTCGGGGCATGTCCAGATGGACCGTATAGGAAAGCATACGCGCGGCATCACGAGTTTCTTTGTTGGGAACCGTAAGTGGAGGAACTATACTGGATAATTCTTTAGAGCAGAAGCTATGGAAATATCTATAAAAAGCAATAAATCCTCCCACAGCCCGACAATGGGCAAGAAAGGGAAGCCTTTCTGTAAGTGAAGGATCATTAATGAGACGAATAGCTCTTCTTTAAATGGAATTAAGAATGCTTAGGGTGGTGGGGGACGCCGTGCCCCAGATATGAGAACAAGTCCAAGGGAGGTCGGACTTGGGACATATATAAAGTGTATAAATTAGAAGGGGAAAAATACTTTTTGGCTCGATAGAAAAATCGAAGCTTTTTGAAGCTGCCGTGGCTATAGATACAATGTGTTTATGCCAATTAAGGTTACTTTCAAATATGACGCCCTCAAGATTGAATGTGTCTTTCCTCTGTAAAAGTTGGCCGCTCATAAGTAGAGGATAAGCATTTTATGGCTCTTTTCGCGACAAGGAACATGATTGTGTTTTGGATGCATTAAAATTGACGAGATTTTTGACGCCCCTATCTAATATTAAACTAAGATCCTGCGAAAGAGATAACTGCATCGCTCTGCGTTTGTTTTCCAAATCAGGTTTAGTGATGGGTTTAGGAACATGAAAGCTGGAGTGAAGGGTACTGTCGTCGGCGAAACTATGAATGGAATTAGTTGTGGACGAGAGAAGGTCGTTAATGTGAAGAAGAAACAATGTTGGTGCCAGAACTAAGCCCTGAGGCACTTCAGCATTGACTTGGTAAAAAAATACCTATTAACAGCTTTGACAAAGTCTTTGTAGGTGTCAAACGTGTCCCTTAGTTTTATTTATGTTTGTAGAATTCAATAATTATTAAAGTTAGGTTAGCTATTACTCTGCGATTTTAATTAGTTTGGTTATATATTAGGCCGCTTTCAGACGGGCGACTTTTTGCAGTCGAAGCTGACCGCAAAAAGTCGATTGTTTGTGGTTGATTGTTGCTACTTGCAGTTGTCATTTAACAACCATGGAAAAAGCGATTCCTTTTCATACCGGCATTTTTTCGACTGTAACCGAACTTCCGCCGCTGATTGTCGCCGATCCCGACGACTGACTACACGTTAGTTACAACTACAGTTTTAGTCGAAATTGGCGACAAGACGCCGATATATTTGTAGTCAACTTCGACTGCAAAAAGTCGCCCGTCTGAAAGCGGCCTTAATAAAAGCCGCCGGTAATCAAAAATAAATTTAGATGTGCGGCGGGTTTCATCTTCGTAAATAGATAAAACCGTAGGACGACGGTTTTTATTTTTATAATTGAGCAGTGTCGCCGGCGGTCGTTTAGCCATACCATTAAAAAAATTCTGCGTAAGAGTAGAGTTCCAGAGCTTAGTAAGTGCTAAGTGTCAAAATTAAAAAATTTTAGAAATCAAAGAAATAAGCAAAGAATGTTATGCTGACCATACAAGTGGCGACTTTAAAATTCATTTGCTTTGACTAGGATAGAACTGGCACTGGTATCTTATAGTGAGATATTGGCGCTACAACATAAAACATATTAATTAATGGACAAAAAGCTAAAATTTATATTTTGGCTTTTAGCTTCCCCACTTTTTAATTATTTTAAAACCTATTACCAATTAATGGTATGCCTAAATACCAGGTCACGGTATCCCATTTAAACTTAAGATTTATTATAATTTTAATTTTTAAAGAAGGTACAATATACTTGCTTTTAAATATATTTTATATATGGTAAATATGATGATAGAAAAATGTAAAATAAAACTTTTTTATTTTTTGACCTAATAAACCATACAAAATAGTAAAAATTAATAACACTTGTGTTACTGAATCGTTATTTATTTGAATTTTAAAGAAATAAGTAAGTAAACGAAAACGCTAAAAACAATAAAAAAAGACATTATAATAAAGTAACTATAGAACTTGAAATCCAATTTTAAGCCTTTAAAATGTCGGAATTACTAAGAAAATTAAAGATAATAAATAGGAAATATTTTCGTTAAGCTTGTTACTGGTTTAAAGACGTATGCAACAATCCTTTTAAATTTAAATAATTTAAAACTTAAAGCAATAATGTTTGTTTGTAACAAAAAAGTGTATTAAAAATATATTAAAAATATGATTTTTAAGTTATTAAAATACACTAGAGACTATATTTAAATTTAAAAAACCCCTCAAATTTTTGACAACCTGTATAATGGCATCCTCTAATTTTTAGATAGATTCTAAGGCTAATCAATAAAATATGCATTTTTAAATGATCCAAAATGTTTCAAAAAATTGTAACAATTTTTCAAAATTACAATAAATTAAAAAAAATCGCATGGCCTTATGTATAACATTGAAATAAAAATAGTAGTACATTAGTACTGTCATGTTAAGTAAAAAAAATAAAAAGAACCAGTATTCGAGATGTGTAAAAAAATTAGGGTTAATTTTTAAAAGGAAATATTATAGCCTTAACCATATTTTTTTTGGGAGCCCTATGTCAATACGTTTTTGTTTAAATACTAGATTTAATGCTGCCGCCACACATTGGGCGAACTTGTAGCCAAACTATTTGTCAAAACATTTGGCAAACAATTTGTAAGCAAGCGGACTCGAGAAAAGTTGGGCCAATTAAAGTGATTTGGCCCAATGTCAGGCGGCGGCATAATATAAAACGGTTTTGAATCCGTAAACAGATCGGTAAAGAACGCTTCTTATTTGGATTTTAGCCACGCTACATATGAGACCTACGAATTTTCTACGCCCTACCCCCGATGCATTGAAACTAATAAAACCTTCCACATGCAGGCGCAGTACTTCACACATCATACATTACTTTCAATGCAACATTTTTTTTTTCAGGCGTTCGAAGGTCTCATGTGTTACGAAAGTAAGACTACCAAATAAACAAATCAAGTGCACCTATTCTTTTAAGACACCTTGTTTATAGTGGAGAAGCTTACGATGCTAAATGGGAATTTACTCAAGCGTCAAAGAGATTGGGTTGCAAAGCTTAGATGAAAAAAAAGATTTATAATGTGTACCTTTTCACTGATGGGGAAAACGGCTATAGATTTTTTAATATGTCAAAAAATATTGTTAAATTTTGGCATGTGAAAATTGTTCGGATGGTATCGGTAATTTTTTGATATCTCAAACTCCCCTCTTGGGTCTCTTACCATTATACAGGGTGGCCCATAGTTGTATGAGAAGTTTCAATATCCAATAAAACAAACATTACACATATACTATTAATATTATTTTAGCCTACAAAAAAAAATATGACCTAAAAATTTTATTTTTCAAGTGACGTCTGTTACGTTGCTGACATTTATAATCCGGAGTTGCATATTTGTAAAAACTTGGCGAAAAGTTGCTCACGTAACGGCGTTTTCTTTTTCCGCACAATGTTTTGTTTAAGCTGGTCCAACGTGATTGGATTATTTTTATAGACCGTTAATTTTAGGTAACCCTACAGAAAATAATAATTGGGAGTAAGATCTAGTCTCCGAGGAGCAACTGAATATCACCCCTTCGTGGGATGAGTCTTCCAGAAAACATTTTTTAAACAAATTTATGGATACTGTGGCAGTGTGGGAGGTGGCTTCCTCTTGTTGAAACCAGGTCGTAGCATAATGTAATTCATAATGGCAACTTCTCTTTCATTTTCGAAAAACATGGACCAATAATTCCACTTGCTCATATTGCAGTCCACAAAAAAGCTTAGGAAAATGAAGTTAATGTTTTTGTCGAAGATTGTCATCATGGCCAAAATTCTCAATAAACGCCATTCCGCGAGCAATTTGTAGCCAAGTTTTTGAAAATATGCAACTTCGGATTAGAAATGTCAGCAACGTGAGGCACGGCACTTGAAAAATATAATTTTTGTGCCAGAATTTGTTTTTCTATTTGTGGTTTAAAAAATATCAATAAAATATGTTTGTGTGTTTTGTAATGTTTATTTTCATAAGATAATTAAACTGCTCATACAGTTATGGCCCACCCTGTATGTCACAAACGATTTTATACAACGTACCAACATACTTGGATACAACTTATTTAAATTTACTGAAACTAGTGGCGTCTCGAGAATACTTATTAACCAAACATTTCTAACCAAAAAATATACGCCGTCTAAGAAAAAATCTTTGTAAGCTTCTATTTTTTTGTATGTTGCTTAGTTTTTAAAAAATATATCCTATTAATATATTATATATTCATATATCTGTTTTATCAAAAAACATGAATAAGAAAAACATCTAATAAAAGAAAATTTGTTAGTTTTATGAATAATGTTATTTAATTTAGGATTTGTAATTATTGTAATTAAATATTATTTAAAAAATAATTTAAATACTAACCAAATAAAAAAAATCTTTTTGGTCCAGGAGTATGCAAGTGTTTAGTAAACAATATAGAAATTAGCCCATAAGCAAAAAAGGTGTAATTTCACTTGCCTAATCTAAATAAAATATAAAACTAAAGGAAATACATGTACCTAAGCTAGACCTTAATATGCTTTCTAGGGCTTTAAATAGCAATGCCAAAATTTATTAATACTGGATATAAAATATTTAAAATATGGACAAAAAACCTTTTTAATTTTTTATTTTAACATTTATTATTAAAACGATTCGTTTTTAGAAGCACATTTATATAATTCCATATTATTCTTTTAGTAGTAAAAACTATGTCTTTAGTCAAAAGCTGAGTTTTCTACTATTGACAACATCTTTCGTTTTTTTATTTTTTTTTTCAAGAAAAATATTAAAGTTAAAAAGTTTTGCACTGCAACCTCGTTAGTCTCCAAGTTAGTTTGAAAATCGGCTTAATATTTTATATCACAAACTGCTATTTTTTGCACCCTATATTTTTTAGACGCTGTATATACCAAATATTTATTATTTTGTATACTTACTTAATTACAAAAAGAAAGGGCATCCAAAAATAATAAAATATTTAAATGTAACCGCAAAATAACTTAAACGAAACGTTTAAAACGCCGTTAGTCCCAACATAAGGTAATAAATCAGGGTCAGTGTTGCCACGCCCCCAAATACCTTAGGGAATGGGCAGCAGTCCGAAAGATTAATGAGATTTAGAATATCTTGCAAGACAACTTAAAAACAAAAAAAAACCTTATGTAAAAAAATAGCAAAAAGCTAAATTGAAATAAAGTGCAATTCAATTAAAACGAGCAACCATGTATAATTTATTTATATTTACACTTATAAAAAATGCCAATAACACGTTAATTTTTATTTTTAAAACAGCCCATTTTTGTGCCAATATTTTCTTGTTCAGGGTTATCCCCTCCTCTCATCAACACAAACGTCATAAAGTTTAGTCAAGTGATACCTTATCTTAAAGGGGTTTCAAGTATCCTTTCAATAATCTTTATTTTTTTATATTGGGTTAAGTATTTTTCAAAAAACAAATCAAACCTATGTTTCCTAGCTGTTGGTTCACCCCTGCAACTTTGTTATTGTTTAAACTATAGAAATAAAATTTGGTACATGGGTATATCACAAAAATTTTAAATTCAGTTGTACCAAAATCTTATTTACTTTATTATATTAATTAATAAATCTATCTGGCAAAAGTCTCAGTTGGCTCTGGTTTTATAGATACCCTAAATATAATTTTATCTACCTACCCTCAATGTATGGGACAATGGGACCATAAAATTAGGAAGTACCTGGTTTTATTACATCAGGTGTACTTTATAAGGGTTATGAATACATGTAATATAAATCCTATAGTGTTAGGTTAGTTGAGCTTCAAACCACCAGTGGATCGAGAAGTGAACAGAGTATTTGAGAAATTAAAAAGTTTTGAGTAACATGTCGCGAGTTTGTGTAATAAGCCGGACCATTTTTGTTATATGTAGGTGAGTGACTTTTGAAACAAAACGTACTCTTAGCCCTTTAATATCAGAAGGCTTACCCTGTATTTTGGCTGCAAAGTTGGAGACCAGGATAAAATGGGCTCCCATATCTGCTTGCAATAAATGTGCGTCCAACATGCGAAGGCTGGCTAAGTGGAAAAAGCGTAAGATGCCTTTCGATGTTCTATGATTTGGCGGAACCGAAAGACCACATTACCGACTGCTACTTTTGTTTGACACCTTCCATCAGAAAAAGCCTTTCCGAAAAAAAAGTCTGCGATAAAGTATCCAAATTTACAATCCGCCATAGGCCCGGTGCCCCATAATGACGAGTTGCCTGTGCCCAATCCACCTCAGGAATATACGCTTGACTCTGATGATGATGAAACGGAATCAAACGGTAGTGTGCCGGAAAATGTCGCCGGTCCATCCACTTCGCAAGATTCAGATTTTGTCTGTGAACTTCCCACTAAACAACCCCACAAAATAAGCCAAAGTGAATTAAGTGACCTTATAAGGGATTTAGGTACCCAAGAAAAAGCAGAGCTAGCCTCACGATTACAACAATGGAATTTACTTGATGAAGTAAAAGTTTCAGTGTACCGAAGCCGCCAGAAAAACTTAACACTATTTTTTTAATATGGAAAACAATTTGACAGCTGTAGGGACATTGAGGACTAATGACAGTAAGTTGTGACCAATCAACGTTTATTTACTTAGAAATTGGGTTGCCATCATCTGTACTTTGCGCAGGTTATCCGCCGCACTGTGAAAAATTTTGTTGATGAGTAAAGTTAACTCACATTTAACATTTTTCCCAGTGCTGTGTATAACCTGCGCAGAGTACCTATGATGGTGACACAATTTTGAGTAAATAATCATTGAGTGGTCCCAACTAAGCTACCACTTTGGTAATATTTTTTTATTACTTCCAACCGATCGAAAGAAGTCAGACGCTGTTTTACCTAACACCTGAAAATTAAAAACATATGGTTTAAAAACCAAGAAATCTGTATTTATAATACTATCACTCTTATTGACAGATCCCACATAAAAGTGTGCATTAGATGTTTCACCCTCCTCCGAACGTGACATGACCCGGTCACGGCACGGTGTAATAGGAATTTTCCTTTACAAACTATAAAAACATGTTGTTTTTAAGTCTTGCTTAAGATAATAATATATTAATTTTTTAAAAGATTTTACTATAAGTAATTATACAGGTATTTTATTCTTAAGAAAAAATTACAGTTTTTGCCGAACCTCGTAAATGACAATTTAATGCCTTCACTTACTTACATTTTAGGTTTTGGATCATGCAAAACTTTTTATTAGGAGTAACTTATTTGTAAAAAATATTTAAAATGTCTTCCATTTGACGCCAGGTAACGTATGATTATATTTTATATGTTTTAATTTCATTTTAAAAACAATACTAAACTATTGATATATGTGTACAAATAATTATGTTTTTGGGGGCTTGAATTTATTTTCTAACAAAAATCTTACTTGGCACTTTTTTTCCGCATGTCTTGTAAGGTAAATTTTATTTTACTGAGATACCTACTATTTGAGGTACTTAATTTAAGACGGTTTTATAAAGTTTCTCGAAAACCATTAGAAATATCAAAATTCTAATATAACACTTTGGATCTCTTTTCTTGAGAAAACAACTGTAGTAAAAACAGTTCATGGGTTTTGCGGTCTTTCTCGAAAGTACAGTATGATTATCAGACTTTTTTACTCGTTTGCTATGAAAGCTATAAAAAAAACTTTTAAAAGGTAATTTTTGGTATTAAGTAAAAGTAGGGTAAAAGTTAATGCCAAAAATTACCTTTTATATTTTGGAGTTATTTTAATTAACTTACAAGCTTTTAAAAAATATGACTTAATTATAAAAAAGCACTATTACAGAAACAAATGTTAAATTTGTCAAATTGAAATAAAATAAATACAAAAACTAACAAAAGTTGAAAATTACAATTAATGTTAAATTTAAGTATTTTATAATATATATTTATTTTATTTTCATTAGGTAAACATATCATTTTCTTTTGTGTAATACTTACTGTTTTTCTACAATGAATTCAAATTTTTAAGCTCCTTTATTATTGATATACTATTTATTATAAGTATATTGCAAGTTGTCAAACTATAAATATATATATATATATATATATATATATATATATATATATATATATATATATATATATATATATATATATATATATATATATATATATATAAATATATTTTAAAGCTAAGATAAGTTAGTTAAAATAAGTTAAAAATATTAAAGTTAATAATATTGTTTTATAGAATATTAAGTTAAATAAAAAGGTATTGAAAAATATTGTTCTGTTTTTTTTTGTTATGGCCTTCTATAAAAAAATAATTTATGTACAGTTGTTTTTTTAATAAAAAGATATTGAAAGAAACACCCGGACTTTAAAAGTTAAGATAGGACTTTAAAATTTTATATTCCATTATGTTGTTTGCATTATAGAAAATGTTCTATAGTTTTCCTAGAAAATTCGAACGCGAAATAACATTTCTTACAGGAAAATGATTTTAAAACCAAACGTGGCACACAAAATAGAAAAATATTGCAGTGCAGCTACTAAATAACTTAAAATAGGACATTTGAAATGCCGTTAGTCCCAACGTAAGGTAATAAATCAGGGTCAGTGTTCCCGCGCCCACAAATACCTTCGGGAGTAGGCAGCAATATAGATGGTATAGGAAGCTTAGAATATCTCAAAGGACAGTAAGAGATAGAAAATATAAAATATAACGTCTACGATTCGGTTTTAAAATTTTTAACTCTAAAGAAAAATCTTTAAATAATGTGATGATAAATTTAAAATTGTGTAACACATTATTGTAATGAATTTTCTTCATTTATAAAATGGCACTACTAAACTCTCAAATATGACACTAATTTTTATTTTTAATTATATTATTATGTTATATTTTTATTATTTTTTTGAAATTCTTTTAAAATTTAAACTTTTTATTGAATAATATTGTTTTTAAGTAAATAGATGATATAGTTAAAAATTCGTGGACCATTTTTCCAAGTCATTACTAACAAGCTAATTTTTCCTAAGTAGGATTATTTTGACGAGACAAGCAACTTTTTCCTTAAAACAATTTTCTACAGGGTCATCCAACAAGGACTGAACAGGGGCTTAATTTTAACTTTCCCTGTATTTTTCAAAAAATCCAAGATAGCAGTTTGGCGTAACTTTTTATGCTCTTTTTGAAAATAGTACTTCGAAAAAAAATGGACTCCGAAACAAAAGAGTTACGGCATGCAACTTTGTTTTTTAAATGGAATGCCCCACTTTTTATTTCATATTTGAAAAGAGGCTATCTTTTTACGTAAAAGCTGCTATATATTTTATTTATTTATCTTATTTAAATATGTTTATTTTTCAGAAGAAATTATCGTATTTCCAAATTTTTCCCGCCGATATAAGGTAAAAATTACCTACCTACTAGGTAAAACCTACACCTGCTGAATATCTGTTAGTGTCATACCAGTTATGTTTCAGAAAGAAAAGTCAAGTAATTAAATTAAAGTATTTATTAAAGGGAAATATTTATTAAAACGTTTAAAAATGATTATTTACACTAAATTATACAAAAAATACAACAAAACAGAAGTCTCAAGAATCTCGATTTATATATAATTTTAAACCGACAACAAATTGGCTATTTAACAAAAAGAAGTTTAATAAAATAAATGTCAATAATTGGGCTTCATACTGGTCACTAATAACTTAAATGTTGAATGTGTCCCCCATTATTTTCAAAACAACATTGATACGCTCTCTGAAGTCGTTCTAAACTGGCCGCTAAAATATGGTTTTCATCATTTAATCTACGAACTTCGTTTACAATTTTGTCTCTTATTTCTTCAATATTTTCGTTTCTTTGGTGGTAGGCTACATTTTTAAGGTGACCCCAAAGAAATGAGTCCAAAAGTGAAAGCTCTGGACTATTTGGTGGCCAAGCAACTGTTCCATTTCGTCCAATCCATTCAGTATACCGCTCATTTAAAAAATTAACAACAGCCTGGGTAGTGTGGGGAGGTGCTCCGTCCTGTTGCCAAATGATTGAACGGTAGGTTTCCAGAGGCAGTTCTTCTAAAAGATTTTCGATTTCGTTTTCCAAAAAATTATGGTACCTTTGACCAGTTAACGTTCCGTGATAAAATATTGGACCCAAAATTTTGGTATTTAACATTCCGCACCAAACATTAATGGAAGTTCTACCTTGCTTTTTATTTCCAAAAATTTTCTAGGATTTTGAGTTGCCCAGTGATGTTTATTATGGCGGTTAAACATGCCAGAAGTTGTAAAACAAGCTTCATCCGTCCATAAAATTTTTTTAAAAGGTCTGGGTCATGATCTTGCTCTCTAATTAGAATTTCTGCAACAAATCTAAATCGAGATTCTTTTTGCTGCGGTGATATTTTTGAACGGGAAGGATGCGAAATGGGAACATCTTATTTTTATTAATGTTCTATGGACTGTTCCGTAGCTAACATTTCTTCTTGTAAAACCATACTGAACATCTCGAACTGCGTCGGAAATCGAATTATTAGGGCTATTAGTAAAATAATTTATAATAGAATTTTCCCGTAATCTTCGTCTTGGCATAGTTTTTTCTTGTCCTGTAACGATTTTGTCTCTTCAAATAATTTTTTTATTCTTAAAATTGTGTTTATTGATATGTTTCTTTGGACGGCAGCAAAATATCTACGTTTAGTCTCTCTGGCGTTCTCTTGGCATTTGTAAAATAGGGTAATAATTTGTAGACGGTCCTCTAATGAGTATTTCATTTTGAGTAATTTTATTTACAAACAAATAATAAATATAGCTAGACAGTGACAAATACCCACACAGGTTATACAGGTGTAGGGTACCTACACAGGTGATAATTTAGTATTATTTTGGCGCGAAACCAAATTTGATCATTTCTTTTTAGAAAAATAGCATATTTAAATAAGATAAATAAATAAAATATATAGCAGCTTTTACGTAAAAAGATAGCCTCTTTTCAAATATGAAATAAAAAGTGGGGCATTCCATTTAAAAAAACAAAGTTGCATGCCGTAACTCTTTTGTTTCGGAGTCCATTTTTTTCGAAGTACTATTTTCAAAAAGAGCATAAAAAGTTACGCCAAAGTGCTATCTTGGATTTTTGAAAAATACAGGGAAAGTCAAAATTAAGCCCCTGTTCAGTCCTTGTTGGATGACCCTGTATAAAAAGATAATTAAAAATCCACGTTTCGGTGACAACTCTGCCACCGTAGTTAAGATAAATTGAATAAAAATAATAAAAATAAAAATTAACTATTATAAAGGCTTTAAATTTTTTAAATTCTTGTCTCATTTAAGATATTCTGAAAATCCACTTTGACATTTAATGCCAAATATGTTTGTTTGGTTATAGTGTTATAGTGACATAAATAACTGGTTGCTGGTGTATTGCATTTATTATATTACAAGAGGTGAATAGTTGGTTAATTTTTAGTCTTCCTGAAGATGCTTGAAAGTATCAAGCAAAAAGGCAACCAAGTGTTAAGTAAATTAACTAAAATTGATGCCTACAAAATTATCTTTATTTAATCATCTCTACGCTTTCTTTGATTTTGCGTTTTGGAATCAAGTTTCCTTTGCTAAAATGCTCGAAGTATCCCAGTTTATTCTATGATTGTTTATCAAATGCGTGTTGGCAGATTTTTGATTTATGAAATTCTGTGTTTTTAATGTATAAATAATTTTTTAACCAACAGAAAAAATCAGCTGGTTACAAGTTTTCACGACATCGTTAACCATACATTTTGGTGGTAGGAAACCTTACATTTTATAGGACAATTTTTTTCGCTTTATTTAGATTATTATTATAAAAAGTAACAGAGAAAATCCCTGTTTGGTATAAATTTTTGATATCTATCAAATTAACACATAATTCCTGTTACCCCAGTAAGCTACCACCAACAAATACTGTTGTAAGAAAAAAGTTTGGCGTCTCGTCCAAAAATAAAGCTACTCACGAAAAATTAGCTTGTTAGTAATGACTTGGAAAAATGGTCCAGGGATCCTTAGCTAGTAGCTTGACGAAGCTAAGAATATCTTAAAGGACAGTATGGAATAGAAAATATAAAAATATAATTTCTACGATTTGGCTTTTAAATTTTAAACTTTAAAGACAAAAATTTTTACTCAAAAGTTAGCATCAATATACTCATTAGAATTATGATACTCTCCTTTTAATTATTGGTATCTTTTTTTTTCATGGAATGCATTTAAAATTAAAACTTTTTATTTAAATTTAACGGTTTATAGTAAATTGACGGTATATGGAGCTTAGAATATCTGAAAGGACAGTAACAGATAGAAAATATAAAAAAAAATATAACGATTCAATTTTAAAATTTTTAACTTTAAGGAAAAATATCGTTAAATAATGTGACAATTGAACTTAAAATTGTGTAACAAAATATTGTAATGAAAATTCTTTATTTACTAATTGGTAGTATTTTGCTTTAAAATATGACACCTATTTTTATTAATAATAACATTATTTTTATTACTATTTAAAAAGAGTTTTTAAAAGCAAAATTTCTTATTGGATTTTATTGTTTTTAAGTAAATAAATTGTATACGGAGCTTAGACTGTCTTAAAGGACAGTAAGATATAGAAAATATAAAATTTGACGTCTATGATTCGGTTTTAAAAATTGTTAACAAAAAAAAAATCATGTGATAATAAATAAAAAATTGTTTTGTAATGTTGTAATGAAAATTCTTTATTTAAAAATTGGCACTACTATACTCTTAAATATGACACTTATTTTTATTATTAGTATTAATATTATTTTTAGAATCCATTTAAAATTTTAACTTTTTTGTATTTGGTTTTCTTTTTAAAATCTTTTAACAAAATAATAATAATAATAATAACAGCACCATTGGATGAAAAAATGTAATAGACTTTTTTGAAAATAATTTAATTTTCTACAATTATACAACGTGTTTCTAAACAAACGCAAAAAATTTTAGGAGGATTTTTTTATTAAAAAATAAGAACAAAACTTTATATGAACATATGTCCCAAACGTCTTAGTTTTTAAACTACAGGATGTTAAAATTTCCAAAAATAAATCAATTTTTTTAATATTTCAACCTTGACTCTAACTATGCTTTGTCCAATTTTATTTAAATTTCGCATTATTATTACAAAAATTAGGGCGGTAATTTATTACCATTTTATTTACATTTAGTAAGTCCAGTGGCGTCTCGAAAGGCAACTAAAGGAATATTTCCAACAAAAAAACGGTACGCCACTAACTGTTTAATGTGTGTAAAATTATTGTACTTTTTTTAGATTAGACAAATAAAAATGCTGATTTTATTTCTTTTAAATTTTTTCCGTATGTTGTTTAGTTTAAGGGAAAAAATAAAATTCACTCAATTGCATATTTTTAGGCCATAAAAGAAGCATTGCGGAATCTTTTTCTATTAAAAATTAGGTTTTATAATTTTAAATTAGCAATTAGGTGACAAAAATAATAAATACTTATTTAAATAAGGTTTATATACACTATAACAGTTTTTACTAAAATAAATGGTAAAATATTTTGGTTTCTTAAAAATTTTACCACCCTGTATCTTAAAAACTAAGACGTTTAGGACATATGTTCATACGAAGTTTTTTCTTATTTTTAAAGAAAAATCACCTCCCAATATTTCTTGCATTTGTTTAGAAAAAAAAATATATTAAACTAAACGGCGGATGACGTTTTCATTAAAATTAAGAGCCTAAACTTGGAGAGATTTTTTGAGGTGTCTACAAATTAGTTTTTCAGAGTACAAAATTTAAAAAAGTCGATTTTTTGACCCAGGGTAAGTTTTTTTATTTTACTCCACCCCACTTGGTAGTAAAGGATTTACCAATAAGAGCGTCAGAACTTTAAAATGTTACTGTAGCAACATTGCTTAAAATTATGTCACCAAATAATCATAGTGTAGAAATTCTTTAAAATAAAATTATTAAAATCAAATTATTATATTGTATCATCATAATGCGGACTATTTCTAAAAACGGCAATCTGAACTGGCCACCAAGGTCATGCGATCTTTTACCCTTGGATTATTTTTATGAGGCCACCTTAAATTTGAAGTCCACGAGATAATCCAAAGAAGTATTCGTGACCTCAAGCAAAGCATTTCACGCACCATTACAAATTTACCAAGTGATATAATTGAAAAAGTAATTAGAAATTGGGAGAATACCTAATCCATAATATTTTTAAAACATAGGTATACATTTCTTTTTTCAATAAAACAAATATTACTTACATTTTACCTCAGAAGTTATCACTAGTGCCATTTTAAAGTCCTAAAGCTTTTATTGGTAAAGCCCTTTATCAAATATTAAGTTATAAAATTTTTTTGTTTAGCCTTGCCAAAATCACCTTACTATAAAATTCTTCTTGGTCGAAGCGAAAACACGGAAAGCATAAAGGGCATGAGAGTTTAGAGGGGATACATAATGGACGCGACATTTGGGGTAATGTGACGGGTCCGGTTTGGGGACCGATTTGCATGAGTAAAGGAAAAGGAACATGAAAAAACAATGACAGTTTGTGAAAGCCTGACTGGATAATAATATGAAACCAGTGACTTTTAAAAATTTATTTTAAAGTTAGGCAGGATTAAAATAAAGGAAATTATGTACTCATATTATCCTTTCTACCATTTTTAACAATACAGGATGTTACAAATTCGAGAAACATCACCAGGATCTTGGAAATCGTAAGAGATACACCTCCGCTGGCAGCAGGTTCCACAGTCTAGAAACTCTAGGGATAAAGAACGAACGAAATGGGAAGTTCGGGGCCTGTCCAATTGAACTGTATAGGGATGCATACGCGCGGCACCACGAGTTTCTCTGTTGGGAACGGCAAGAGGAGGGACTATACTGGACAATTCGTCGGAGCAGAAGCCGTAAAAGTATCTATAGAAGAGCGATAGATCTCCCACAGCTCGACGATGGGCAAGAGAAGGAGTCTTTGAGTAAGTAAAGGATCATTAATAAGACGAACAGCCCTTCTTTGAATGGCATCAAGAATGCTGAGGGTTGTAGGGGATGCCATTCCCAAGACATGAGAACAATATTCCAGAGAGGGTCAATTTGGGACACATACAAAGTGTATAAATTGGAAGGAGAAAAATACTTTTGGCTCGGAAAAGAAATCCAAGCTTTTTTGAAGCCGCGGTGGCTATAGATACAATGTGTTTATGCCAGTTAAGGTTATTCTCAAATGTGACGCCCACAAGGTTAAATGTGTCCCCGCTCTGCAAAACCTGGCCACTCATAAGCAAAGGATGAGTGTTTGATGATTTTTTCGCGACAAGGAACACGATTGTGTTTTGGATGCATTAAATTGAACGAGATTTTGGGCCCCAATCCAATATCAAATTGAGATCCTGTGAAAGAGATATCTGCATCGCCCTGCGTTTGCTTTCCAAGTCGGGTTGAGAGATTGGTTTGGGAACCTGAAAAGTGGAGTGAAGGGTACTATCGTCAGCATAACTATGAATGGGATTGGTTGTGGAAGAAAGAAGGTCGTTGATGTGAAGAAGAAACAAAGTTGGTGCTAGTACTGAACCTGTGGCACTCCAGCATTAATTTCGTGAAAGCTTGAAGAGTGGCCATCAACAATGACTGATATACGTCGATTAGAAAGATAACTGGAGAGCCAAGAGCAGAGTTTAGTTGGAAGACCGTCTTTAGCCACCATCATTAACTTTTTTGTGTGTAGGCGATATTTAGTTTTAACCTTAGTTAACTCGTAATTTAATTCTTAAACCAACAATATATACCATTTTACATTTGTGCGACGTTTCGAAACGAAAAACCATCATCATTCACCATTTTGCCATTACAAATAATGATTTTTACCTTAACGTTTGTAAATTTTTGTTTGCAGGTAAGTATGCATCCATTTTTTATGACAGGCTACAATAGAGTTTATAAAGGCGTTTCATTAAATTGAATGCTTTATTTTTTTACGTATAAGTAAATGTATGTAAATTACCTTAATTCTGGTAGCTTGTTAGTTAAATTATAAATTAATAAATTATTAAAAGGAATAAAAATAAGTAGTTATTAAAATGAATGGATGCATACCAACTTTTAAATGGAAATTTCCAAAATCGTTTGGAATAAAAACGTAATTTTTAATGAAAAAATAGTGAATGGTGGTGTTTTTGTTTGAAACATCGCATAAATATAATGTGATATATTGTTGTCTTAAGAATTAAAATACAAGTGTAATAAGTTTAAAACCAAATATCTCGCCCATTTAAAAAACAAAGTTGATGATTGTGGCTCAAAGACGAAACGTCGGATTTTAAATTTAGAGACATCATTTTATGGAATAGAAAAAGTGGCAATGTTGGTGTGTCGTTAGTTTTAAAATATTTTTTCAAATAAACCGAAAAATCAATAAAAATTGTTACGCAAAATTTTGTTTTTTGCTGGATAATTCAGGAACGGCTGCAAATTTTTAAATTTTTAAAACGGAATATTGTTAGGCATAGAAATGCGCAACTTTACTTTAATTAAACCAACCCTGTATCTTTTACCGTTTCTGAGATCCTAATGGTGTTTCTCGTTATTTGTAACAGCCTGTATAATCATTAAATCCTATGTTTGACTCTTAACGCAGAAGGCTGCGTAATAACGACTGCATATTAGTAAATATCCATTATACTGGATGTTTTTTAATGGTGACTTTTTACCCTTTAGGTGGGAAAAATAAAATTTGGTATGTCAGAATTTATAGTTAATCTTTTTACTTGTATTGTATCACACTGCTCCTTTTAAATTTTAGGTAGCACTAGCAATAAGTGTTTTCTAACAACGGTACGAAACTTAAGGGGGCGATACAGTATTCGGCAAAAGTTCGCAATATACGGGATTTTTTTATTAAGGGAAATTCCGATTTTTTTATCTGGCGATCGCCTCTGCATGTCCAATAAACTTAAATTCTATTTTGGCATCTGTTATGTAAAGATGGAATCACGAAAAATTGGGGTAGAATATCAAACATCAAAAAAACCGTAAGAGTAAAAAGTGCTTAACATTTAATTTTAGTGTAAAGTTCAAACACGTAATTTAATAGTTTTTTTTAACTAAACCTCATTTGTTTAAGTAAAAATAAGTTTCTTCTTCTGTTTTGACAATTAGACCAAATAATTTAAAAAATAAGTTTTTGCCAGTACATCCGGTGTTGCGGTGGTTTAGTTCTAAAAATCTCAGAATTTTACCAAACTAGAAAAACTTTAAAATAGTTAGAAATGTTAAAATTTATTGATTTTTATTTTAATCCTCTCATAACTCAAGACAAGTTTTTTACATTTTGTGACTTAAAAATATCGTTTCATTATATTTATTTATTTTATTGTAATTTAAACTAATTATTTTATTAGTTCAGAAAGAAAAATATCCAGATTGCCATTTCTTTTACATTCTGCAAAAAATATTAACAATTATTACCATAAATTATAGGGAAATTGCCGTTACAATTCTATAAATATAAGCTAGAAATTAAAAGAATGCTTCAGTAGGCTGCTCTTGAGACAAATAAAGAAACCAGGTTAAAGATCATTCCATGCACATTTCTAGCTTATATATTTATTTTTGTTAAGGTAGCCTACTTATGAGATATAATAAAAATTGCTTATATTTTTTAAATAAAAACAAAAACAGTAAACTATTTATTTTACTTGCTAAATCTATAAACAAATGAAACATTTGTATTGTAAGTAACTTATTATTAAAAATTGATTATTTTATTTCTTTTAAAGTAATTATAACTTTTATTATATCGTGTTAGAGCAGAATTGTTTTCCATAATATATAAATGTTTTAATTTTCTTAAAATTATGAATAAACTTTTTATTTTGATTCTGGAGAAAAGCCAAAAATTATTTTGTTTAAATTTAATTTTGCAGAAAACAAATAAAGCATAAAATACTAAGAATTATTTATAAACAGCCTAAAATAAAATCCAAAATGAAAAAATACACAATTTTGACTTTAGTAAATAAAAAAGACGATTCTTCGATAAAGGGACAGGTCTTTTATTTTAAAGCAAATAATTGTTTATTTTTTATTTTTGTTTTTTAACCATGTCATCTATGAGTATTTTTTAAAAGAAATTAAAGTGGCTTTAATCTTTTGTTCCTAAAAACGAAGCTTGATACAAAAAAAATACACGAGACTAAAAAGTTGTATAATTTATGCTTAATTATAAAAAATCTGAAAACGTCAAAAAAAGTCAGTGACGTATTTTTTTCTCAATAATATTAGTTACGGTGACCACTGAGACACCACTGGACCCAATCCTAACAATCTAGTTAAGGATAAATAAGCGCATTATTACTTTAAATAAGTGTACCAAAAATTTTGTTCAAATCGGTCCAAGCATATTAAAAATATTTAGAAAAAACTGATTTTTTTCTTAAATTTTATCGCCCTGTATCTCAGTAAGAAAGCAACTTCGGACATACGTTAAGAGGAACTTTTATCATATAATAACATCACACCTTAAAGTTTCGTACCGTTGTTAGAAAACGCCTTTTATTATGAATATCTTTATGCTAGGGAAAAGCCAAATATAAGTTTGTTCAAACGTTTAAGATCTTACAATTAATGTGTATCCAATCATATTCCTATAATACAATGCACATATTAATATAATCCTAAATACCAAGTAAATTTTCCACATGATAGAATCATCACAGGAATCTCTATAATGATTACACCTCCATAAATCCACTCTTAAATAATAATCCAGTCCTTTGTGTATATCTGAAACAATGCCCGAGTCTTTACTACAATGATTTAAAAGCTGATTATGTCTTGCGGCATAGCATATGCAGGTGTTACAATATTAATATACATGCAGTTCCACACCGATGATACAATTCCTAATTAAACTACAAAAGTGTTGTAATTATC
>JACEGR010004676.1:0-83922 GCA_014170235.1 Listronotus bonariensis | reverse complement strand
CCCGCGGATTTAAAATATGAAGTCTTAAAAAAATTGAAGAATTAAGTGACACCATGGACACTTTTACTGATAGTCCTTTACAACTAAAAATGGTAGCCGAATTAATTTTTCAGAAAATTATAGTTTCTAGTAGTTTGACGGATTTAGAAGATATTGATTGGGCCTCCTTATTTAAAGAATTTATTAATATTAAGTTTGACATTTATTGTGAAGAAAAAGGGGCTGCCGGTAATTCGGTAATAAGTCGGGATAATCTTAATGATAATTTAAAAAACTTAAGAATCTGCCACCAAATTATTGCTTGTAAAATTTTGATTCCTGAACATTTAAGGAAAATCACCGAGAAGATTCCCGCATGTGTTAAATTCGAGTTATTAAAGTTAACAAGGGCTGGACTACTTGTAGTCTACGGGAATGAGCTTCAGTTTGTCCATCGAAGCTTTGCTGAATATTTTTTAAGTGAATATTTAACAGAAAATTTTGAGCTTCTAGATATTCAAAAACTAGTTTTTGAAAAGGTTTTTTCTGACTATAATTTTCAATTAGTAAGAACATTTTTAAACCATAGCAAGCAATTCGTGGAAAGAATACGTGTCACATCAAATATTCCAGTACACATTGAGAGTAAAGATATTTTAATACAACTAGAAGGCATGGTGACAGAAAACAATTTAAATTTAATGATTAGTTACCTTAAAAACTCAAATTTAGGTTCATTTGAAGAAGCTTTTTGTATAATTCCTATAGACATGGAAACATACTAAATCATATTTTATATTTTGCTGAACACAGATATATTCCTATAGAATTATTTTGGGCAATAAAGGAGAGTGTTTCCCTTAAAACATTTAACCAAATTTTGTTGGAAACGACGAAATATAGATTTTGGCTAGCAACACCAGAGTTAATTTATTTTATTAAGGAGAACTGTGGTCTTGAAATACTTACCCAGCTTTTATGTTATGAGGATTACAGTAACTATACTTTATTGCATTACTATTGTGAACACACAACCTGCACAAAACTTAGTTTACTGGAGGCAATTAAGGCTTCCAGTGAAGACCTTATGAAAAAACTTTTAGTGAAAAGAAGTAAAAAGAGCATAACGTATGCTACTACGTTATAGGACTCGTATGTCTATCTAGGTCTAACATGGAAAAGGCTAAATCATTACTAAAGTTTGTTCAACGTAATTATAATTTTAAATTTTTTGGGAAACATATCTCCGAGCTGACATTTTTGGATCTAACATACTATCCTATACCTGCATGTACAGTTGTTATGATATTGTTGTTCAGATATTAGAATCGGTTAAGGATCAAACTAAAAGTTTTGAAAATTTTTTCCTAAAAACGGACGATGATGACGACGAATTACAGTATACTTGTTTTTTAGGTCACGACCATACTTTATTCATTTCTAAATCAATTTCTACATCCTCTATAGAATTCGTCAAATCAAACTGTTGTCCAGAAATGTTAAATATAATTTTATACATGGTTAATAAAGCAAAATGGACTATTCTGCACATGGCTTGCGGACAGGACGATGATGTGTGTAACAGAAAAGAATTACTTACTTATTTATTAAACATACTATATAACAACAATAAAGAATTACTACATGAAACTCTTTTAAAAACAGACGACTTCAAGCGAACTGTCTTGCACTATTCTGTTACTAAGTGTAATGAACCACTCATACTTAAAATATTTCTGGATTTTGTCGACGACCATTTTAGTAATGGAATTCGCAACGAACTTTTACGTAAAATCGATACATTATAGGCGCAATATTTTTCATTACAGTTTCCTTAAGAGCGATAAGACAATGGTTTATTTGCTAAATATAGTTAAAAACAGTAACGGAGCTCTAAATCAAGCCTTACTTGAACGGGACATACACGGATACAGAGCGTTGGACTACTGTACTTACAGATATGGAGGTGTGGCTAATATACCAAAAGAACTACTAGATTTCGTTGAAAGTCAGTATAGTTCTGTTGTCCTTAATTCATTACGTTATGTTAATTTTAAGGAAATAGAACAGATAAAGGTAATTTTAGTTTGTTTAATTATGTATATGTATGTATGTATGTATGTATTAAGTACATGGTGTCTTGTTTTCGATATTTTTATAGTGTATCTTTTTAAATAATTGTTAGTGCAATGAAAAAAGTAATATAGGCGTCATCTGCTCTTTTTGGATAAAACTAGAACAAAATTTTTATTAGATACGAAGAAGGATAATTACAATGCCAATCTTGAAATAATTTTTTATTTTTTTAGTTTAAAGGATACTGAAAATTATTTTATATAAAAGTTTTCTCATAATTTAAATAATTTACTATTTTCAAACTATACGGGATATGGTTACATACTTATAGGACCTAAATTTAATGTTTTCCCAATGGAACACCCTGTATATTTTATTTTTATTTAAACAAATTTTGTTTAGTGGGACAATTTTAATTTAAAAAATACTAAAATATTTTATTAGTTTAAAATGTAGAGCTTACTATTTTTACCAAATTCTAAAAATACAGGTTCTTAATACGGTTAAACCATAAAGTGAATTTAAAATAATATTAGTTTTAAAATTTCGATATTAAAATATCAGGACCGTATTAAGAAAATGTAACTTAGCAATGATAGGGTGTTTTCGTTAAATTTTGCTTAGTTTATTAAAGTAATTTATTAACTTAAAATATAGAATTAATTATTTTTCCCGATTTTCTAAAAATACAGGTCCATATTCGAATGAAAACTCAATGTGTGATATATCATTCAATTGGTATTAAAATCGGATTTTTAATTTTGATATTAGAATATCAGGACCATATTTAAAAAAATAAAGTTGATGATGATCCTACGAAAACGAAACGTCACAGATCAAATAAAATACCACCATTGGATAAAGCAGAAAAAGTGGCAACACTAAAGTACAATTTATTTTAAAATCAGATTTTAAATAACAGCAGGAAATAAATAAAACCAGTTTCTAATTTTTCGATTTTTTTTAGAATATCTCCGGAAATACTCGGAATTTTAAAACTTTCTAAACAGCATATTATTAGGCACGTTAAACCATACTTTGTTTCCATTTTAACCTTCGCATGTCTTAGCATTTCCAATATGCCCATACTGGCCAGGGCCGTATTAACTGTTTGTGGCGCCCTAGGCTGGAATTCCCAAAGCGCCTATTGTTAATCAACAAAATTTTGGAAGAGCAAAAAAAGGTCCTTCTCTGCGTGGCGCCTATTTTCAGTGCAAAGCGCCTTACTCCACCACCTGGAATAAAATTTAAAGAGCAAAAAAATCCTCTTTTTCGCGCCTATTTCATTCCAGAGCGCCTTATTCACAAGGCAAATTAGTCACCAAAAATCCCAACCCGAACTAAACTTTTTAAAAACTCCCCTGTCTGGCGCCTATTTTTTCATGGCGCCCCTAGGCTGTAGCCTAGTTAGCCTAATAGTTAATACAGCACTGATACTGGCCCTCCTTATCTTGGACACGTTGTATAGTAACACTGCATAACACTGTACCCCTTGTACAGTTTTTTTGTATAGAAGGCAGGGGCGTAGTTAGAATTTGTCAAAACATTAATTTGCCTTTTTATATTCTTTTTAAAAAATATATGTATATAGCAATATGAATTTACTTTAATAAACAACGACAAAATCCTAAATTCCCGACTTAAAATGATTTGAAGAATCCAAAAAACAAAAAATATACAGGGTGTCCCATTTAAAAATAAAAAGTTCGAGTCATCTCCGGTAAAACCGAAAGTCGTAAAAGCTCATCGTATACACCAAAAAATTACTTTTCGTTAGTCTTACAACCCTACCAAATTTTGTCAGTATCGATAAAGAAATAAAAAAATGGCAGCCGGAAAGTAATCTCGGGGGCACCGGTATATATATATTTTGTGGATTTCTTGGGGTATGTAGTCCTTTTAATAAAACTATATATAAAATTTTCGCATAAATGCAATTTCTATTGACGTTTCGGCTGGTATCCCAAGCCTTTATCAAAATAAAATGGTTAAAACACTGCAAATAAATATTCTAAATTAGGTGTTTATGTTTTACGGTAAGCGATTTTTTCTGTTGTATAATACCAACCTTTTTAGCTATTATCAGTAATAAATGACTATGCAATATCTCAGAAACGGCTTAAAAAATATAAAGTGTATTATTATATGTATTATTATATATATAAAGTATTGTAAAAATGGTTATTATTTATACTTTTTAATAATGAAAAAATATACAGGGTGTACCATTTAAAATTAAAAAATAAAGACCATATCTGCAATCTAAGCAAATAGTTGCTGTAAAAATTAAGGCTCGCGAACGGGGATCAGTTTTGTCTAAAACATACAGAAACACAAGTTTCCTATAAAAAGCGTCGAATTTGGCCCACTCTGTACATAATGTAAAACGAAATTCTAATATGCATTCATGTTTCTGTTTACTTGGCTTCTCTAAGAAATCTGCATTAATTTAAAAAAGAAATTGCATTTTATACCATAACTTTTTTTTCTTGTGGATTTAACTAACCATTACTAATTCATTTCCATTGCTTTCCATTGAAGGACATTTATCAATGGGCAAAGAGACGTGGTTGCTGTGCGAAAATCACGATCGTTACGGAGGCTACATGGAAGGTAATGCCGACCAGGACGACACTAAACCTGACGAAGATTCTTTCTATCGTGCTAATAATACGGTTTAGGGGTCGGTTTTTCGTGTCTGGTTGGCGGGTTTTAACAGACAGATCGGTTGTGTTTTTATAGTTCTAGTTTCTACGATACTCAGTGGCCTCTGAGAAGCTTAAACGTGGAATTTATAGGTAAAGCAAAAAAAAATTAACAAAATGATTGTTTTAAGAGACCTTTTATTTTACAAAAGCTTTTGTAAACATTCTCGATTGCAATACATAGTTTTTTATTCAATATTATACAGAAAACTGTTGTAAAAAATCATTTAGTAAATGTGGTAAAAATAAATAGCTATGGAACAACCGAAAAAAAATAGTGCTATTATCTTTCGAAATTTGATAAAAAAATATTTTAAAGTAAACCATAAAACACATGTATCTGTCGGTTAAAACCACTTGGACATGAATCTAGTCGTAGTGAGACGATATCTTAGAGATTGGTTAGTTGTTTTTGATTGGCCTGTAGGTACAGTTGTGATTCAAATAATTTCTTTTAAATAAAAACAGTAAAACCAAACCAGAAAAAAAACTATTTTATTAGGCTTTGCTTAATCAGGGAGTTATAGTATAATGTGTATCTATGTGAAAATAATGTCTGTGTTGAGCTCTAAAATTGAATTTTCTGAAAATATGTATTACCTTAATAAATTAAATTAAGAGGTTTGTAGCTTGTAAAGTACAGTACAGTGTAACGTAGAACTACCTCCTTTTTTAAGTCGGTTATAAAGGGTGTCCCGAAAAGTAAGGTAATAAATGGTAGGGGTGATAGAGTGAACCAAAATAATGTTAGTACTTCATATAAAAAAAAGTTATATCGCGATTCGTTAGGGAGATATTGACCATTAATGTTGGTATTGAAAAAAAACCTTATTTCAATTGAAGGGTCTGATGCAAGAACCGGCCAAGTCCATTTTTGATAATTTTACAGGAGAGCCGAAAAACGATTTATTTAAGAAATGTAGATTATTAAATACTTTTAAGATTTTTATTGTATTTGTTTGGTAGTGTTGGTAACCAGTGCAGCAAAAGTTAAAGGATGTTTTTTTTTAGTTTGCTTGTTATCTAAAAAATAATGGACTTGTCTTGTTTTTGCAAAATTTGAAAAATCAGGCAATCACCAATACGTCACTTATTTTTAAAGTTATAGATCCCGCTCTTGCACAGGACGATAGGTAATTTTATACTGAGTAATAAAGTAATATTAACTAAATTTGCCCAAAAATTGGACAGTACCATTAATATTTGGGCAACTAAATAACCCTGTAGTAATGATTCTTTCCATTAATATACAGGGTGCGACGATTTTTTTATTTAATGTATGCATTTTTAACACAGTTGACAAATTCGACATTTTGCGACAAATTGCTTTGATTTGAATTTATTTTTAATTTTTGTACAAAAAGGTATATCTTATTGAAATCAATATCTTGGATTTTCATAAAATAGCATTTTAAGTTCAGACATACCAGCATTTTGTATGTAATAAAAAATTCATTTTTTAAAAATATTAAAATATAGTAAGATTAAAAATACAGTAGAAGAAGATAAAGGAATAAAACGGTCAAAGCAAAATGTTAAATTTGTCACCGGAGTCAAAAATGCATACATAAAATGAAAAAAATGGCTCACCCTGTATAATCCTGACTTACTGAATAGCTGTTTAACTATGGAAAGAAGCATTAGTATAAGAATATTAAGTTGTCCAAATATCATTGGTACTGTAGCAACAGTTCAAAATGTATAATTAAAATATTTTTTTAGTTCAAATTTTGAAGGTCTATATCTCCCTAACCTAGAGCGATAGAACTTTTTTTTAAATGAAGTACTAACAATATTTTGGCTCACTCTATCACCCCCATCAATTATGATCTCACCTTTCCGGACAGCCTGTGTATAGTGTTCATTTATTTCTTGTTTGAGGAGTCTTTCTATTGGCATTTTCCGATACGTCTACAACAACATTTGCCTAGATGTCATGTTATAAAACTTTATTATCAAGGTAGAATGATTTTTACCTAATATTTAATGGATCTATGGCACGTCATACGAAATTTAAAAAAGTATGGTAATTATTTTTGTTTAGTAAGCCTTTAAAACCATGAGCCTATTTAACTTCTAGTGGCATATCCCATTTTCTTTAATGATTCTTATACATTTCGTAGTTTAAATTTTAATGTTATTAGAGAAAAATTTTAAAGTTTTTAAACACTTTAAAATAACGGCCAATATTTTATTTTATAATTAAATTAAATTCTAATTCTACGCTAAAAACCATTCTAATAATACGACATATTGTTAATATCTAAGGTAATGCGCGCACTGAAATGGCAAGCAAGTGATGTGGCAGCGAAGTGGTGAGCTAGTGGCGGATAAAGTCTTTAAAGCTCACAAAAATTAAATATTTTGGAGACAAGTGGTGCCCAACTGACTCCATACATTTTCCAAACACCATTCCACCGCCACTCTAATTTAATACGCGTTTTTAAATTTATTTACGCAGGTTTTAAAGATTGCTTTTGACATTGACTTGCCATCTGGCCGCCACGTCCCTTGCCTACCATTTCAGTGTGCGCCTTGCCTAAGATGGCGACCATAGATATTTTTTTACGAAATTCGTAGCCACATGTGTACAGGGTGTATTTATAAGGTCTGTATTATATGCTATCACAATCTCTTTGGGCCAAAATTAAACGATATAACACAATTTGCTTTAGTCAACAAGTTTATCGTTTGTGAGATACATGTAAAAGTTTTAATTTTATTTAAGTTATTTTTAAATATATATTTTTTTATATTTGAAATTTTTTCACAAAGTTTAGGCTTAAGAGGCTTTCCAGAATAAGAGATCGAAAATTATTAGCGTTAATGTTGTAAAATGATCTGCAATCCTTCGCTTATGTTTAAATTGTCATAATTTTCTTTTGTCTCGGTATTTCATAGGTTCAGTACAAAATGTTTATTCTCTCATAGTTTTTTTTTTACAAAAAGGGTACACCTAGTAAATATTCCTACGAGCAATCGGTTTAAAGATATTTTAGATTAAACGTTTTATTTCATACAAAAATGTTTCGTTGTATTTCTTTACGCTTTATCGAAGCTACCCGGTAGTTTCTAAAAAGTCTGTAAAAAATGCTACCAGTCATTCATTGGGTCAAAATACAACGAACTAATGCAATTTACCTTAATCAAAAAATCGATCATTTGGCAGATACAGGGTTTCAAAGTTTCCATTTTATTTTTTTACTTTAACACCCTGTATCTCGCAAATGATCAACTTTTCAACTAAGGTAGAGCAGGAAATTTATAGTAGCACTTTGTGTACAGACATTTAAAAAATACCTGAGTAGTATAAATAAAGGTTAAAACAATATAAATGCATTTTTGTGTGAAATAACACCTTTAACCTGGAATATCTTAAAAACGGTTGTGTTCGAGGACCCCCAAATACTGAATTTTGTAAATAATTTTCTAATAATAAAAAAATATATATTTAAAAATAACTTAAATTATATAAAAACTTAAAGACGGTGTATCCCGCCAACGATCAAATTTTCGACTAAGGTAAATTGCGTTGGATTGATTTATTTTGGTCCAACAAATTTGTGGTACCATTTTGTACAGACCTGTTAGAGACACCCTGGATAATTTATTAAAGAACATTATATCACAGCCTTGATTTTTCAACGCAGATATAATGGCCTTACTTGGGTTTCTTTAAGTTAATCTGTAACCGCCATTTAGAAAATAAACACCAACGGCAACGTGCTATACATAATGGTAGAAATTTTTCAGAAATGTTTCTTTGTCATACTAGATACACAATATTCTATTTTTGAAATAAAGGGCTTTTGAATGTATTATCATTTACGGATTTTTAATAAAGATTTTTTTCAAAATTCGGTATTCATTTTTAGGTTATCTACAGGCGAATTTTAGTATTTTTATGGGGAGTGGAATGATAGATAAACATTTTAGGTATTTTTTTACATTTCGTTTCAATTTGTGGTCTATTATACAATTATTGGATTTCGAATGAATTATACCATATTTTTAAAATCATTCTTATTTTAAGATAGATTAGGTAATATTTAGTACAATGATATTAACCTCGAGTAAACTAAAATTACTTTGACGGAAAATCAAGGAGGAAAGTGAAAATATGGGGCACCTGGTATTTTCGGGAAAATACCCATGGTACCCATATTTTTACTAAGCAATTGTATGTCATTGAATTTGATCACACTTTCTACTACTTTTTAGTAGTATTTTAATGAAAGGTGTGATAATGACATTTTTCGCATTAAATAAAGTCTCACAAACTAAAATAAGAAATTTTATTTTTATAAAAACTGTATATATGTTTTTACTAATTGTTTACACTAAAGTCCTAGGTAATTTAGAAATACCTATTAAAAATGTCCACTCTCCGTTTTCTTGTACAGGGTGTTCTTAAAATAGGGTTTTAAACATGTAGTCAGACACTACAATTTATTTTAAAATATATGTTTTAATAATTATACAAAAAATATAAAAGTGATTCTGCAAAATTTTAACGTTTACCTGCTTTCTTGAGAAATTCTAATATTTCCAAATTTGTAGAAAATATCAATGCTCAACTTTGTCAAAATTTAATCAGCCGTGTATCTCTTGAAATTCTTTAAAACACCCTGTACGTTTATTTTTTTCCATAGGTTAGTGTATTATTACTTAGTTTAGGATTTGTACATAGAACTTCCCCATTTTCCTATTATTATTTCAATTCTGTGATATTTTTCCATTGCAACAATTGCATTAACAAAATAAATTTCGGATTTTTATTTATCTTTTGGCTTGTTGAAGTTTTATTTTGTGAATGTTTTTTAGTTTATGTTGCAAATCAATTAAATCGAAGAAATTAGTTTGTACTAAGAAATATCGCGAACATTCAACACGCAGTGACTTGTCGGGCAGCCCGAGTGCGAGTTAACTACTAAAAAGTGCAACGATGCGTGGTCGAACATTTCGTCGTTTACGGGATACTGCCTTTGTCATTTTGCCAACTTGTTCAATCATCCGGTATTTTCATAAAAAGAAATATCTGCAAAAAATGTGACACAGCCACCCAGCCTTCTCTTTCGCAACAATCAAACGTAATATTTCGTTCGTGTTCGGTCCTCTAATTAAAACCTATGAATTCCCCAACCTTCGACTTTTTCAGCTGAAGGTGCCATTTGGGCACTAACTGAAGAAGACACAGTATATGATGACGATTTAAAGATAACATATTATGGGTACGCCATTTGAACCAATTTATTCCCTTGTTTTTTTTCATTGCTATACTGTTAACCATAATTTTTGGCGGTTTGAAAACTTTTCAAGTAAATATTACGCGGTTAAAGGTTAAATATTCATTTCCAAAGACGTTCTGGAATAAGCACAATTAAATTGTATGCTTAAACGACAAATAATTACTAAAAGCGCATCAGCAGGGAACGTCGCGTCACTGTCGTCAAATCTGCCCATTTGATATTCACGGCGACGGCAAGTTGTGAATCACTCGGTTTATGTTATGCCGAATTTGTGTAATTGCCGATTTTATGTATTCGTCAAAATAAAAATTTTGCTTAATATGTGAAATAAGCAGTTGAGTTTTGTAACATTGGGGGTCATGGTTAGTTAAATCTCTTTTAATAAAGCGAATTAAAAAAAAGATTTAACTCACCAGAACTAACCATAACCGCTCCAATGTGACAGTTTTATTTACTGCTTATTTCATAAATTAAGCAAAATTTTGTCGAATACATGAAATCGGCAATTACACAAAACATATACAATCTGTGCTAAACTTTGTTAATTCAATTACAGCTTCTCTACTTTTTATGCTTGTTAAATTACCCCACCTTATTATTTTATCCATCCCTTAGCCTGTGACTTGCCTCCCTTTGATTACATTATTATATTAAGGCGATTTTACAGTATGAAAACTTTCGCTTCAAATCGAGCTGCTTTTTTATATATATAACTTGAAATAATGTTATTACAGATTAAAATCTATTGCTGCAATCTGCAGTTTTTTTTTAATAAGGTTTGCCAACTTACTTAATTTTTTTAAGATTGGTATCTAAAAAAATTATCAATATTACAATTGCAGCAATGTTTTAAAAAACAAGAAGTGCATGTGCATAGGTACAAAAACTGCATTAAAAATTTTGTAGCAATAAATTTTTCAAACTGTAAAATCGCCTTTAGCATGGCTTGCAAGGTCCCTAGATGGTGCTTGGTGTTCAAATAACCACATAGATTAAGTTATTGTGCTCAATTTTTATTTCCAAATGTTTTTTGCAGGTATGTAGAATTAATATAATTAACGTGTTTTTTGACATTAAAAACAAACATATTTATTATTTTTCTAGCTATGTCGCAAGCGGAGGAATGTCAATCTACACCGGCGCTACTGGAGACTGGTTTGCAACCTCAAGTCAACTCGTCGTCATTGGGAATGATTGCAGAACATACTCTACTGGAATCCTGTACACGGTTGTCGATTTCTTTGGAGCAAAATGGATTATTTCAAGTGAGTTAAAAACAATGACCTGTTGTTAGTAATAAATCCTTGCAAATTCATAGAAAACAAAAAAACTTTTTAAGGAAAATAATTTTTTCTACTACCTTTATCGAAAATGTACTTTTCCTCCCCCATATAAGGAAGGAAAACTGTACTGTTTCTCCGTCTAACAACCGGCATACTATTCCATCCACTGCTAAAACCCCTCATAATCTTTTTTATATCGTTACCAAGACTTTGGCAAATAATTTACTGATACTAGCCTTGCGGTTTCAAAATATTTTGAGGGATATTGTCGTCGTCTTCAGAGTCCATTTTGTTAAGGAAAGATATATTTTTTTTTCAAACATAACACTATTTACTTAACACTCACATTTAATATAAAAACAACGCTTAGCGCCTTCACAACGATAGCTCCTATGCTGTTGGACACAATAAACGAAAACAAATCGTCTTACCCTGTATAATCTCGACTTACTGAACAGCCGTTCACCTATTGAAAGAAGCATTAATATAAGGTAATTAGTTGTCCAAATATCATTGGTACTGTGGCAACAGTTTACAAGTTATAATTGAATTAGGTTTTTATTCTAACTTTGAAGTCAATAACTACCTAACAAAGCGCTATAGAACTTTTTTTATATAAAATACTAACATTATTTTGGCTCGCTCTATCACCCCTTTTATTTACAGTATCCAGCTCTCCTGACACCCTGTATAGTGCCTAAAAAACAGACAAAAATAGTTTTTTGTTTCTTTGCTATTTTCTAACAAGCCTAATATATTTACGATTTTTAACCGTTTGTAGCTTGTATAAAACTTAATTAAAACTTTTCCATATTTTTTATCCCATAATACACAATACTAAAGATAGGGATCCACGATTAAAGTTTTTTTTTAATGATATTTTTGTGTCAAGTCAAAAATTTCAATTTCAAAAATATTTGTTTTTATAAGGAAACTTGAAATTTTTGACCTGCGACACAAAAATTTTATGAAGAACCTTTATCATTGATTCCTATATTTAAAATGTACAGGGTTTTTATCTATATTTTACCAGCCACATTTAACTATAACCAATAAGGATAAAAAAATCTTCTCTATAAAAGTTTCATATTTTTTCATCAAGGTATTATCTTTTGAGCATAAAAAAGAAACAAATGAATGACTAAAAACTCAAGAAAAACGAAGAGGTAAGCTTTTTGAAATGAAAAACCCTTATATTAGGTCACCTTTTAAAGGGTCTTTTAAAAGCTTTACAAAAATACCACATTTGATATATTTATATTTAATAGTTTTTGAAATATGACCACTTAAACTGAAAAATAGTAGACATAATTTCCATTGTATTATGTACCTACCTACGGAACCGGCACTAAGCTGAGACTGTAGATATAATGGAAATTATATCCAGATTTAAATGACCATATCTCCCAAACTATTAAAGATGGATATATTTAATGTGGGATATTTGTAAGGCTTTTAAAAGATCCTTTTAATGGTAACATTATATGGAGGTGTCTCATTTAAAAACGTTTAACTCCCTATTTTTGTTTTTTTTTATTTTTGATGTTCATTTTGTTTCTTTATGCTCAAAAAAATAGGTAAAGTATAAAAATTTATACAAACATATTTTCTATTTGCTTCTTGTTTTATAGTTAAAACTTGGTGGCAAAATATAATGAAACCCTGTACATCAAACCATAAACAGATAAGGATGATCTACTGCCATTATTTATTTATTTATTTTTTGTTTATTTTGACACCCATTTTAGTTTTTTGAGACATGTTAACACACAATTTTCGCTTTACAAATATCAGAAAAGACGTTTTTAATGAGTAAGTTTTATCATTAAATAAATACTAAAACAACAATACACTACCGCGTTTTAGAAAAAGGTCCTGTGAAATGCATGCTTGGTCGCGTTGACGGAACAGGGGAAGATGGGTTAAACAACTAATAATCTGACTGCCCGGTACTCTGGCGGCATAAGCCTTTGTAGGATGCACCACATTTGGAATTTTATAAAATCGACTCATTATCTAAATGAAGACAGCCTAAAAAGTAGTACTAGCCAATTTATGAGCATGTGCTTGTCTAAAATATTAAATGCAAAAAACATCTCATTTGAGCCTATTTAATTAATTCACTTTTGAAAAAGCACGAATAAAAATATTAAAAAAAAAGCTAATTTGAAGGTATGTAGGTATTTGTCTCATTAATGATCCTTTGCTTACAGAAAGGCTTTCATCTCTTGCCCATTGTCGAAGCTGTGGGGAGATTTATCGCTTTTATATGTACTTCCATGACTTCTGCCCTTATAAAGGTCAGTATAATTCCTTCCTCACGGTTCCCAGCAGAGAAACTCGTGGTGCCACGCGTATGCACCCTTATATGGTCCAACTGGACAGACCTAGAACTTACCTTTGTTCGTTCTTTTATCCCTAGAGTTTCTAGAATGTGGAACCTGCTGCCCTGGTATTTCCTTCCCCCGAATCTTCAGAGCTACTTAAGTCCCGTGTCAAACTCCTCTTACCTCGCCTAAGACACCCACGGTACGTTAGTATTTTAGGCTTTAAGCCTTCGTGGATTGTCAAAGATTTAAAAACTATAGACAGGGCAGACGTGATTAAACGATCTTGTACTTTTTAACTTAATTAACATTAACACGTTAAAATATTCATAACTTTTTCGTAGTCAGAAATGTACAGCTTTTGTATTATTTTAGAATAATACGTCGCACTCTTCAAGTACGAGTCACTCTTCGAAATACAGTCACAATTGCTCAGGACCAAAAATGACCTTGGAAGAACTGAAGGCTGTCAACGCATACGCAGAGAGTACAAGAAGCCTTAGCTATCTGCCTCAGGTACTTACATTTATATATAGAGTTTTTGGAACTTTGTATAACTAGCAACTTTTGTAATGATGGGATTTTCTAGTCCTTGTCCTTTATTGTTCTAGATCCAAAAAATATATATTTTTAAGTTTTCTGTTATCCAGAATCACATTTTTTATTTTTAGGCGCGTTGTATACTAAACGGAAATTTGTTGTTTTCTTGCAGATGAGATACTTAAGGATTCTTAGCAATCATATACAGGGTGAGAATATGTGGGCGATCTCTCGGATTCATATAAAATACATAAAATAATATGACAAGTTTTTTTAAAGCTCCTCTTTACAGAGATATGTACCCTTAAAGGACGCCGCTGAACATCGGTTTAAATATGTTAGACTTAATATAAACGTTATTTAATCGAATATTTGATATTCCTGTTACTTACGTAATTGCCAATAGGAAATTAGAAAAAATAATTTTTAAAAAGAAAAATAATTTTTAAAAGTAAAAAATACTGTTTCTTTTAGAGTCTCGAAATTTGCATTTAGGTGGATTTTTTTTCTTTTATACTAATTAAATAAGAAACGAAAAAAAAGGCACAAAAAGCTGTAATTTTATTTGCTTAAGCTAAAGAATTTCACACACATTTTTACAGTCAGTGGCGTAACTTTTTTGTTAAAAATTTTCATTTAGGTGTCGCTCGAGACGCCATTGGATTTACATTTAGTGCTGAATTGAGTAAAGGATATTTAAGATATTTACAAAAATATATTTTTTTACAACTTTAATATCCTGTATCTAGAGAACAAAGAACTTGCGGCCTTATGTTATATGAACTTTTTTCTTATTTTGATGATAGCATCCTATAAAATATATATTTTTAAAATCAGTTATACTAGAGATAAAAAGCAACACCATAAGTATGCACACTTATACCTATCCGTATACGCAACGAGAGACAATTCGTCGGCGATAAAAAAAAGTTTACAAGCACGGCTTAAAAGCATAATTACGTAACGTAATTCAAAATTCTTTATGCAACCACATAAATCAATTTTTCATCTGATAAACCAATTTTGTTCGGGGTTTGTATTCTTACCTAACAAGTGTTAAACAGACGCCTAACACTTTTTTCCAACGGTTTTTTTTCGTGATTTTACTGTGGTTCAACTGCTCTTTATTACGTGTTTAATTTAAAGATGGATGCAACTTGGGATCCAATGTTTTTAGATTTTAGCTTTTAACTCACTTGTCAATCAATCAAATTTATTGATTATGAATCTTCTTCTTTTCCTATTTTGACGTACCAAAGTTGGGATACGTTACCGATCGCGATACGGATACGTGTGCCGAATTGATAAGCTAACGTAACGGACTGGAACTAACGTATCGCTTCTGCGCAAGCGTAACGATACGGATAGGGATACGTGATGATTTTTTAACCTGCTTTTTTCTACTAGTTTTATAATGCGGCCTTCTATGTTTACTTAATTATTATTTTTTAAAGGTTCACGAAAGACAAACGGAAAGAATGAAAACCCGATCACAGTGGTTCCTTGGACCGTCAGTCGATTGCACAAGCTGCGGAGGTTCTTTGGACATGCCGCTGAATAAAGCCGACGTTTCAGCGATTACCAGCGCTTTGTTACGACGGTCATCGTCAGGAACAATTGGTAGGAACTAGATTATTAGGTGTGGAAACACGATTTTTTATCTTAAATTTTTTATTTTAGTTGGGGTCACCGGTCTGTCTCTAAGTGCTGAATCTATTCAGAAGAGACCAAGCATCAAAAGAGCTAACTCGAGAGATAAAAGATATGTCCAAAGATCTACCAGTAGGAGAAACAAGGAAAATGGTTCCAGATCTAGCAGGTATATATCTATTACCAGTCTTCCAAACTGTGAAAGTAGCGCGCGTAGCCATTATATCTTGGCGCTGGATTATGTGAATTAAAAAAAAATAGGTTTATTTGTTTTCCCAGGTAACGCGGGAAGAGGTTTTTAAAATTTCAATTTTTTCACTTTTGGCAGCATAAAGCAAAAACAATGTGATTTGTGAGAAAAATGGTCTATTTTTTATTTAAAAAAATATATAAAGAAATAGTGATGTTATGTAATTTTGAAGTTTTGATGACTTTGAAAACGTAAGTTGCGTGAAAAGCATTTTAAGCTGCACTATAAAATTTAGAATAAAATGTTAATAGTAGGAAGTGTTGTTACTTAAACCCTTGTACCTTTGTTAATTTTGCTCCAGTTTATCTCAAATGTTTACACAATGTTCTTGAAATGCTCTGCATTTGGACCATATATTAAAAAAATCCATTAAAAAATTTAAAAACCATACTCTTAATTAATTAGAACATATAGCTATTTTCTAGAAAGTTGCGGCAACTTCGATTTTGACGAAATTTAATATACGTTTCATTCTCGAGATATTCATTATCAGACTTGAAATTTTAACTAATCCGATTTTTACTATATTCCTCCTCCTTTTTGCACACAATTCTTGATTTAATGCTAAGGTGTAACACAATATTTAATTCTTACTTTTTAAAGCCCCGTTTTCTCCGTTTTTAACATTATTTTTGCATTAACTTACATAGCTTTACTTTGCCGCAAACATTAATACACATAGGGCATCATGGCACACTGGGATTAAAATGATTCAAAGTAAAGCTATGCAATTTAATGCAAAAATAATGTAAAATACGTAGAAAAACTGGGTTTTAAAAGGTAAATATCAAATTTTGTGTGCCACTTTAGCTTTAAATCAATAATTGTGTGCAAGAAGAAGAGCGAATATAGTAAAAATAGGATTAGTTTAAATTTTATGTTTGATGATGAATATCTCGAGAACAAAATGTTTGCGCCAAAAATAGCGCCCCAAAAAAACCCGTATACCAAATTTCATCAAAATCGGAGTTGACGCAACTTTCTAGAAAATTACCGAAAATATTAGATAATTTTGAATGATCTTGGATACTTTGATAAATATATCTTGAATATTTGATATATGTACCTGAGAGTATCGGAATAATTTAACTTTCAGCTAAGTAAATAAGGTAAAGCCGCGCTTGTGGCTGCTCCGGTTGTATCGGCAGCGTCGATCACCGGAGTTAAGCATTAAGGAGCACGGCCATAACTTGAATGGGTGACCGGGCCGTTGTCGGTTTTGGGCAACGACACGCGGTGTTCTACTCGGGTGTGAACGAACAGACCGAGCAAGTAAATGCCGGGACCGATGTTACAGCGCGTTAAGATATAGGGGTTTTGGGACAAAAATCGTATCAGTCTAAGTTCACTAAAATAGTTCTGTTAATAATAATTGAGTAGGGTACAATGCTTTGCTTAAACAGAAAGCAATACTGTAATATTATTATACATTTAACATATTATCACACATATCTTACATTTAAGTAATCTTGAAAATATTAATATTACCATTTTTGCCCACATATCGACGCACTGTGCGGTGTGTCATCTTGTTAACATGCCGGATTTATTTATTTAATTACTATCTGGTATTCCACACGCGTTAGATCGTTTCTTTTCCATACTTCCTATAAACCATTTGACTTAGCTGATACGGTATAATAAAACAATAATATATACAAAATTATTTTTTTAGTTTTAAAGGCAGAGGAGAAAGGAGAGGTTCTAATTCACGTTCAAACAGTTTCAAGATTAAATATGAGAACATATCGAGATCCTGCAGTTTTAAAAATAAAGGAGAACTGTGCTCTTGTCCAGTGGGAACATCGGGAAATGGAGAAAATGGTAGGACATTTTACATATTATACCATGGAAATATTTCCATTTCAACATATCGCTGGTTAAAGGCCGTAACAACTCAAAAAAGTGCATAAATCCGTTTTTGTTAGCATTGCGTATATTTTTATGTGCATTATCGTCGCAGTAATACTAAACCGTTTTCTTGAGATGGCTCTAATGTATACAGACTGCCTCCACGGATGGGGTTTACAAGAGAAAAAAATGGGTTTAAAAGTTTATTTAAAAAATTGCTTTTAAATTCGTGAGATGTCATAAAGATAAAAAAAAAAATGATTTTTAAAAGAAAATGTTGATTTTGTATACATTATGCTAAATGTTATGTAGGAAAATTATTTAGAATAAACTTTGTAATTGATAAAACTAATAATACAAAATAATATTAAACTTCATAATTGGGCGAAAACGCCTTGATTACATTCGTTTATAGCTGAAAAATATTGTTGTGTATGAATTTGAGGGGAAAGCAGGTGTTTGAAAAGTCAATTATGAAAAATGTTTACGTTATTTTATTATAAAAATGTTTAAAATAATTAAATTAAACCAAAATCAGTTTCATGAAACTTTTTGATACTCCTATAAAATTATATAAAACGGTTTTAATATATTAAAGAATATTCTGCGTAAAAACGAAAAATAAAGGTAGTTAACGCTGGGGAAAAATAATATTTTTAAAGTATTTGCATATCCTGTATATGAAATCAACATTATATCCATTTGTCCCTTTGTAAACCCCATCCGTGGGCAGTCTGTCTATTATATCTCTTAGTATTACTCGCGTGTCTAGAGAAATCAGTTGTTTTTTCTCATAATTTACTTTTTTGAGTCATACAGTCATTTTCGTAATCACCGATATGTTGTGTAGTGCTCGAAAAAAACAATCCTTTTGAAATTAATATACTTTTTTTAATAAAGGAAACGCAGAAGAAATCTTAGTACCAGATACTGCCAAAACAAAGGAAACGATATGCGTCACTCTCACATATAAACCGCGGATTTAAGTACATTAGGGAATTTATAAGACTTACGACGTTTTTGCTGCAATTTTAAAATGTGTTTTTAGTTACAATAGAGACATTTTGCACCTCTTAAAATAACAGACTATTTTTGGCCTCCTTATGGTTATCGTTATTAAACATAACGATTACGGCAGCAGTTTTAGACAGAGATTTTGCAACCTCTTTTAAGAAATTTATCTTGCGTCTACGCTTTCGACCCATAACCCTATTTTTGCCTGTGGTTCGCCGATTTTAAAGTTTGCGAAAAATCAGTATTTACTTTTATTCTCCATAAGTTATATATTGATTTTTTAATATATGCAAACAGTTCCCTTGATCTTGTTTTTTAAAGTTGATGTAAACAATACAGTATAAGCAAGTGTGCCAGATTGTAACATGTAAATTAATAACTGATTTAAAACATCCTTAAAAATGCAAGTCCGTTTTAATTTCTTTACACTATTTTATTTTTCTTACTGCTATGAATTTTTCGCTAATTATTCGTTATGTATCAATAATATTTTAATTAATACGGTATTAAAATTTCAACCTTCTTAAATAATCGATATTAAAATTTTACAATTTGGCAACCACGCAGTTTACCAATAACGATAAAGATAACGATAAGCTCTTCGGTATTCATCCGTAATTAAAGGAGTCCGGTATGGTTAATAACGATAACGGATCATGTTTGCGTTACTGCGCAGACTCAGAATAAAGTTAACCACAACGGAATTGCAAAATAAGGGTGCAAAAAGTCTCTATTAAAAGGAATACTTTAAGGTTTAGACACTAAGATTATTTTAACTTGGCTTTAACAAATACATATTTTATTTCGCGGCGTTACGTCTTCGATTCTAAAAGCCACGTAAATATACTTTTAATTTTTAAATTTAGAGTAGTTAAGGAGTGTTCATTCAAAAACAGATGTCCACTTTTCATTAAAAATCTTGTTATGACTATTTTGAAATCACTTTTGTCATTTCTATCAATTTACATCTTCAAAAGTCACTTTAAAATGATACGGAGCTGTGCCAAAGATTAATATAAAAGTATAAGGATTAATGAAAACATGTCCACACTGCATAATTCACTTTTGTAATAATAAAGATCAAAAAAGTCCAATAGTATTTCTTATGGTATAGTACTACTTTATATTGAAAGCAGAGATATCCACTTGTGACTTGTTTGTCATTTATTTCAATTTCAATATATAATAATGTTTATATTAAATCAACAGAACTTAACTGAATTACAGTTAACTCTTAAGGCAGTGGGTTGTTTACCTGATTTAGGTTCTTTTGTTTTCTAGGGGCTACGTATCGTAAAGGTATAATTCCGAGCTCCGCGGCAGACTGCTAACCACCGACGTAAGCGCCAGAGCCATTCGCATTACCAGCAATGGTGCTTGTCACTTCCAAACGCGAGAGCGAAATAAGTACATATAACGTTCTAGTGCTTGCGTCGGTGGTTAGCTGTCTGTCGCGGTGCTCGAAACCGTACCTTAATTAACAAAGAGGTAAAAAGTTTAAAAGTAAAACATACCTTTACATTATAAAAAACTAAAAACACATAATAAAAGAGTTTAAGTTTAAACAAAAGTAGACATGTCCAAATTAATTTTTAGTTGTTCCCCTAAAATAAATAAATAATAGTAAAAAGAAAAGAGTCCTAATTTATCGCATTTAGAATTTTAGTTTTAAGCATTTCAATATCTAACGTTTTTTGATTTTTTTCTTAATATTTGTAACTGGACCCGTCGCGTCGCTTTTTGAATGAACACTTCTCAGTTAATTGGGGTTTAAATCTCGTAAAATATTTTATATTTTAATAATACTTATTTTTTATAATAAACGACTTTTTGGGCAAAAAAATATATAAAATTTAGAACAATGATAAAGCCGAGTTATAGCTCTATACTGGGTGACAACGAAATTACTATCCAGCATTTTATTTCCTTTAGTGAAAACGTATTGTTTTTAAATTTCAGAATGCTAAATTGTATCATCAGATGCCAATATAAGATATGATAATAGAAAATTTAATATTTTAAATGAAACCCCTGTATATTGTTTAGGATTTGAATTCTATAAGTCATTTCTGATATAAAATCTCCTGTATACCCATAACCTATCTTTTTAGTTTTAGAGAAAATGACCTTTGAAAACGACCGCACAATATGGAGTTTTATGGGAAAACAAATAATTAACATCAGAAAAATTTAAAATGCCTATTTTTTTACAAGACTCTACCTCGTGAATGCATTATATTGCTACTTCCTGTTTAACCGGACCGGAAGTGTTGTATAATTTGAACTTCTAAATATGATTATCCTATTTATTTTAATGGAACACGTAATATATATTTTTTAAATTCAAATTTAACTAGCTTTTTCTGAAACAAAACCTATGATATGTGATATGTCCATAACCTATCATTTTTAGTTTTGGAGAAAACGACGTTTGAAAAGTCCAGACGACGATACAATACCTTTTCAAATTCCGTCTTCTCTAAAAATAAAAGAGTTAGGTTATGGATATATAAAGGTTTATGTCAGAAATTACTTGTATAATTTAAATTTTGAAAATATATCAAGGTGTTTCATTTAAAATATCAATACTTCTAGTTAAACCTGCATCTCATGACACACTGTAACATCTAAAAGGTACTATAGGTAATTTCCTATGTTTTTTGTAACAAAAAAATATAAACATATTATGTCCGACCTTGCTTTATTTCTAAGATACAGCGCTTTAAATTAAAACAAAAGTCGGTTAACCTACTAGCCGAATTAGATAAAATTTGGTACATTTATTTAATGTAATAAAGCGCTTATAGGGCTGCAATTAGATTGACATTATTGGGTACAGTGGCGTCTCTGTGGGCACCACAGCCAATAATATGAAGAAAAAAAGTACGCCGGTGACTTTTATGAAGTGTATTTTTTCCAGCTAAGCAATTAAAAATGTAACTTTTTAATCTCTTGTACGGGTATTTTCTTTGTCTTTCGCTTCGTTTTCGAGAAAAAATAATGAAGTAATTCTTCATATTTTTTTACCATTTAAATTCTACAAGTTATTCCTGATATAAAACCTATAATATATCCATAATCTATTTTTTGGATTTTAAAGAAAATCGCGTTTAAAAATGTACGAACGACCGCACAATAAACAGTTTAATGGATATTGTACGGGCGTGTCTGGATCTTTTCAAACGCTCTCTCCTTTAAAATTAAAAAGATAGGATATGGATATAATAAAGGTTTCATGTCAGGAATGACTTGTAGAATTTAAATTCTTAAATGTACAGGGTGTTCCGTTTAAAATATCAATGTCATTTTCGGTTATACCGAAAGTAATACGCTAATGCTATTTATTCAAAATTGGTAAGAAAGTTGTAACATCCGAAAATTTAAAAAGTGTGCGTTTTACTAAAGGAACTAAAATGTAGGATAGTAATTTCAATTTCACTCGGTATAATTAATACCCTATATTGCTCAAAGATTTAAACACGGATTTTTTAGGTCACAACGAAATTATACCATTTTCATAACGTCTAAAAACGCTTTTAAAATTGCGGCAATTGTATTAATAAAACCTACGCTTATTAAACTTAAGTGTGCAGTGTGTCCCTTTTTTGAAATGTTAGGTGTGTATGTGATTTTATTATTATTGTTAGTTAAACATTTTTATAATTTAATTTTATTAATATTTTAGGTCTTATTTTATATAAAATTGTTTAGCTGTATTCACACTCTTAAACACTTGGCATGTTACAGCTTAAATCTACATTAATATTTACTTGTGAATTGCAGAACTGATATTTGAAAAATATGCTAAATTTCGCTTGTCAAAATTAGTTTTGACAAGTAAAGTTTAATATATTGTTAAAAAAGGTCAAAATGTCAATTTGACATTTATAAAGGGTTAAAATACACTGGTTTAAGAGAAAGACAGTAGTTTAACCATTCTAAAGTCTTGTAATTGATTTCAGTGTGTTAGAAAAAGGTATTTTGTTTATTTTTTTCGTTGTAATAATGTCATAAAATTCCAAACATTTTTACATAGCCTGTTTGAGTCTATTAAAACCTATCAAGTTGACAGTCAGGTGGATTTTATTGTAGCCAAATTAAAAACTGGTGGGTGGTGTAATGTTTTATAAGAGTAGTACTCTTAAGCCACACATCTTTAGGATTTAACGCATGGGTATGCTTACATTTGTAAAAGGTCATTTTTAACTTCGTGAATACGGTTAATTAAGTTTTTCTGCCAAGTATTAATAAATCCTTAAACCCAATCCAACTAACAATAAGTTACTTTTGTATAAATTCATTTAAAGTTTGGCATACTTATAGTTGGGGAAACACAAAAAAAACCTGAATTTAATTTTTTTTTGGCAGAAAATGTTTGCATTTACTTAAAATATGTTATTTAATAAAGTGGTCAACCTTTGGCAGATATATTGTTGTAAGTAGGGCCCGATTATTCATTAGGCCGAGTAGGCAACTGTCCCGCGCAACGAAAGTTGAGTTTTGCAAATGAGATGAAAGGTTTTAAAATGTGATTTTAATTTGCGTATCGGTCAGTAAAGGTAGGAATGTGCCGAATGTCATGAAAACGGGAATGCTCTTTTTGCTCTTCAATTTGATGAAAAGTAAGAACGCTTTTTTTCTCTCTTCATTTTGATTTAAAGGGGGCCCCAACAGCTCCATTGCCTAGGGGCCCCGACAGAGTTAATCCGGCCCTGGTTGTAAGTACTTTTATTATCTATTTACCTTTTGCATTATTTTTTTATCACTGAGAAAAATTTCTGATAAAACAGTGTACACTAGAGTTGGCTGTTGTAGCAAGTTCATATTTAAAACGTGGAAAACAAATACACTATTATTTATTTTTAGTAAGTGCAATTTAAATTAAAAAATAAACATAAACTAACAGTATTATTGATAATCGTAAAACACAAATAGTCGATATATGTTGTCAAAGTATCTAACCTTTATTACCACTTTTACTTTGTTTTATTCTTAATACTTATGTAAAATAGGTTTATTTTCAGATTTTTATTTCACATTTTATTCACAATTAACATTGAACTTTGATAAAATATTAATTTTTGTGTTTTGGCTTTTTCAAATAAAGTTTTATATCTCTCAATTTTTTGACCACTTTACTTATGTTTCAATTTGATAACTCCCTTGTTCATTCTATTTTTAGTATTATAAATTTAATTTTAGTATTATAAATTTAAATGACTTTTTTGAATTTGATCACCAAATTTACTTTAAAGACTGGCTTGGTATATTTTTGAAGAACTGGTTATTTTATAAATAATGTATACCAAAAATTAAAGTAGAATCAGATTATTTGTGTTCAGGTTAAAAAAGCAGTTTTAGACAGGTAGTGTTGTTATTACAGAAATTGGTATGTTTTTATTGTGAATAGGTTTTAGATAAAATAGGTTTTTATAACTCCATCACTAGAAAAAAGTAAAATGAATTTACTTTTTTGTCATCCATAGCCCCACAGTAGAAAAAAAACCATTTCATGATGTGGTTTTGCTTTTTCTTTGTGCATGTCTTTTGAAATAATACCTTAAGAAGTTAATAATATTACGTCTTTTACTATTGATGGGAGAGATATTAACCTATTAAACATACTGTGTGTTAAAAAAATAAGTGATTGTACTGCATTTACAGGAATATTTCTGAACGTTTATTAGTTCTAAGCCCTCCATGTTAGATATTAGCTAACTTCAACGTGTATTTTTTTGTAAATAGTGTTTAATTATTTCTTACTTCTTAAAGTTGTTTTTTTGTTGCTAATTTTATTTTTATTTAACAAAACTATCGAGTAACATCACTTTTTATATAGAATGGATCAACAGTGTGTTTGCCTTTGATGGAGCCAACGTTATAAGACCAAGATATATAAGTATTATAATATTTTACAATTGTAAAAGCTTATTTTTTCTACCAATTCTATCAAAAAAAAAGGTTATATAAACATAGGGCAGTGTTATTAAAAACAGTAAAAGGCTTATTACCCCTAACTTAATTAATTTTATTAACTCCAGTGGCGGCTTGAGTGGCACATGAACAAGAATTTCCGATAAAAATAATGTATGCCTCTGATTTTTCTGCAATTCCCTGTAGCTTCAGAACGAAAAATTTGTTGACCCTTGTTTATATGACCTTTTTTTTGTAATATTTGCTCAGGGATAAACTCTTTAATTTTTTTATCGCAGTTAGGAAACACCTTGTATAGGTTTAAACAAAATAATATTTGGCTTCTCCAGAATAAAAAGTTTATTAAACATTTTAAGAAAATTAAAACTTTTATATACCATGAAAAACTATTCTGTCCTTGCATAATATAATAAAAGTTAAGATTACTTAAAAAGAAATAAATTAATGAAATATTTAATATAAAATTACTTACAATACACAGAAGGTTTTAAACTCTAAACAAAGGTTCATTAGCTATCGGTTGAAATTATTTTAATCCAATAAAAAAACCGTAACAAGACGCCAGAACGTGAACTGAGCTAATGATCGCGTCTTAAAAATGTGATTTATAAGTTTATAGCAAGTTTATCAGTAAGTTTTTGGTAAACTGTTTACCACATTTTTGGTAAACTATTTATAACATTTTTGTGACGCGATCATTAGCTTAGTTCTCATTCTGGCGTCTTGTTACGATTTTATTTTATTGGATTAAAATGAGATGCCCAAACAAAGCCCCGGTTAAAAGCGTAGCTCAAAAGTTTTTTGTCGAAATAATATGAAAAACTGGGTTTGTATCACTTTTTAGCCCTGCAAGCTGTAAAAAAATATTTTAACAAAAACTAAATAAACACTGTTAATGTTAAAGGAAGCAAAAACTTGCAAAATAAGTATTTAGGACCTGTAACTTTGTTGTGAATTGAATACGAAAAAATTCATAAGGACTTTTTTAATAGGATTTTTGACTAACTACAAATTTTCTATTTAACTTTTGCTCTAACACTAATAGTTTCGCAAAAAGCAAATACTGAAGATAAAAAATTGACTCAATGGAACTTTTTGTACCAAATCAATTGCCAAAACAGGATTTATTTATTTATTAATTTATTTTGTGTTAAAAAAATTTTTACAGCTTGCAGGGCAAAAATGTTAAAAACCCGGGTTTTAATGTTATTTGGACGGAAAAACTTAAAGAACCATGGATAACCTCTTAAAATTTAAATTTTGAGCTGTGCTTATAACAGGAGTTTTGTTTGGGTATCCTTTGAGATATTTGTGGGTGAGGAAAAAAAAACTTGTTTTTTTAATATATACTTACTCATAACATTTGATTCGCAGTTTTTCAATGCCGTCGATTTCTTGGTGTTTTAGAATTTTTAGGAGTAATGGCATTCATTAAAACATTTCAAATCGAAGTTCCGTTTTTCTACAGTTAAGGCAGTGTCAAAGACAAACACTCTGTTCTCTCGCTTTGTACCTTACAACATTTTCCTCATCATTTTCTTTCTTTAACTTGTAACGATTTTTTAGCTTGTAAGAGAGACCAAATTTTTTAACGAATATATTGTTAAAGATTGCATTCCAAAACAAAAATAACGCGTGTGCATTTAATATGTATTTTAATAAATTTCTTTTTAAACTTTTATAAAATATTTACCTTAAATATTAAAAATATATATTATTATATAACTATTGGAGAAGAACCATTTTTAGGAGTTCCTCTTCACAATTTTACGACTCGTATTTGTACACAGTATTTTTTCGTTTATTGCACAATTATTTAAAAATATAGATTATTAAGCATTGGCGTATAGTATTATAGATTTTTTATAAATTAATATTTTGGCAAAAATTAATTAGTGCCATATTCCCCAAAAATAAAAAATAAGAGTGAAAACACCAAATAAAGAGCTTAGACTTTGTACAGGGTGATACTTTTTTTTGCTAGGGCATTTAGATAAGAAGAAATCGTTCAGTCATGGAGAACTTTTTCTAAATAATAAATTAAATATTAAAAAATCTCCCACAAAAGTATAAACTGTGACCGCCATTAACGTTAAACCATATGAAGAAGCTTTTTAATTTTGTATTTCTCAAAAAAAAAAATCGAATAATAACCTCTGCATATACCTAAACTTACAAATAGACTAGTGCCGAAGCTTTTAAAAAACGTAAAAAATAATTAAAGTAGAATAAAAGCCATTAAAAATGGTAAAGAAAATAACAAAAATTAAAGGAAAAATAAATTCCAGGCGATTTAAGGTCGGGAAGGGGAAGTAGGAGGGGGTTTAAGTGAAAAATACGGTTTTTCTTGATTTCCGGCAAAACTACAAGTCCCATGAAAAAGAGTTAAAAGGCAAAAATTGTAGGCAATAAAAAGATCTACAACTTTTGTATTTACGCTTTTTTACATAACCTCAAAATTTATGTGAAAAATTCAAATATCCAAGTTTTTGGTTTTTATTTTTATCTTTTACCAAAAATAAATTATTTTTACAAAATTTGGTGAAAACGCACCCTTGCATGTCCCAAATAAACTGTAATTTTTAGGGTTTAAAATATTGTTTTTTTAACATTATTTTGACTAAATATCGAAAAAGTACCCCTATTTTCAATCGAAAATTCACGTGTCATAATATTGGCATTTTCCAAAAAGTATGTAGTCGTTTTGTTCGTTAAAATCCCTACTTTCTAATGGTGTAAAAAAACTATACATTACAATGTTAAATATTCTCAGAAAATGCAAAAATATCTGATCCGATTTTTTTAAATCATTAGACCAGGGTCGATAATTTTTTGAAATCAAAAAGATATATGGATGAAAAATTTAAAAAAATACAAATAAAAGGAAAAATAAATTGCAGGTCGGGAAGTGGGTGACTTTTTAAGGGTAAAAACTGTTTTTGTCGATGTCCGGCAAAATTACTAGTCCTATAGAAACTCATTTTCTGAGAAAATTTACCGTGATAATGTATATTTTTTTACACCATCTAAAACTAGAGATTTTAACGAACAAAAGGCTTACCGACTTTTTTGATGTTAAGTCAAAATAAGCTGGAAAAATAAATATTTTAATTTCAAAAAATTAAAGTGTGTTTGGAACATACCAAGCTTTTACCATTTTTTTTTATATAAAAGATAAAAATAAATATCAAAAATATGGTTTTATACATTTTGAGGTTATGTAAAAAACATGTAAATGGAAACGATGACGATCTTTTTACTACGTACAACATTGCCATTTACCTTTGTTTCGTAGGTTTTGTAGTTTTGCCGAAAATTGATAAGAACCATTTTTCCTCTTAAACTCTCCCTCCCCCCTTCCCGATCTCAAATCGCCTAAAATTTATTTTTTCTTTAATTTTTGTTATATTTTTTACCTTTTGGTTTTACTTTCATCCTACTATAATTTTTTCGTTTCCAAAATTATCTAGCCTGGTCTAAAAATACTGATCCAAGTTTGAATTATTAATAAATTTATTAATTTAGTATAAGAGGAAACAACCTTTATTTGAACTAGGACCGAAAAATTCTTAAAAAAAAAATGTTTAGACTTAAATGTTTGTCAAAGTTTAAAAAAGGGAACTTTCTTAATAATCGAAAATAAAACGTACTTTTCCAATTTACCTCGTTTAGTAATTAGATCGAACTAAATAAACTGTTGTAAATAATCTTTATTGCCGTTTATTTTCGAAAACATGTGAAATAAATATTGTTTATTACAAAAGCTTTTAAATACATACTTATTTTTGGTTTAATAAGGCTTAAATTTAAAAGTTCCTTTAGATTCAGAGCCCAGATTCTATAAAATAATAAGGAAAGAGAAAGTGATTTATCTGTCACTACAGTCAGAAAGACGAGTTACAATTGGTTTAAAGTGACACTGTGGACATATAAATCTTTTCTCTTTCCCTTTGTTAGTTACAGAATCGTAGCCCTGGTTCCACATCGTTTTTGTCTTATAAGGAACGCCTTACAATATGTTATAATAGAATTTAATTAGCATTATTACAATAAAAAAATGTCCACAAAAGTTTAAAAATTCATTTTAGGGATAATTTTAACACACAACAAAATCACGAACATGTATATTTAAAAATCTCTAGAGGGAAAGGTCATTTCTATAATACCAAAATGATGTGATTCATTATTCTAAAGAAATTTTGATATATTAACTTTAATAAACCAAAACCATGCATAAATTTATGTTTTTTTTAAGCGACCTAAATGTATTTAAATGCTTCTAAAATTTTAAAAAAATATTATTTCGAAAATAAACAGCTATTAGGTTTATTTAGAACATACTATTAAGAGTGATTACTACGGGGTTGAAAAATATGTAAGTTCAAAAGAAAGGTAGTTTTATGCTAAATTTATAAATTTGCATCTACCTAGTATAAGCTAGGATTAATTCAAGATAAGTGTTGGGTGAGTTTAGGCATATGTAGAGTTATCTTTCTGATAAAAAAAAGGTTTTCATGTGGTTCAACATGTATGGTGGTCATTATATAAGGTCATCAAACAAGAATTAAGTAGGCATATTGCGGATTTTTTCCGTGGAAAGAATACTTAAGAAAATAATTTTAACCGAACAAAAGATTTACTTAATGAAATAATGTTGACATCTTATTTATGGGTTTAGTTTATTTAATGCCCTTTCTTTTATTTGAAATGTTATAATTTATTTTTTATATTTAGATTTAGTAACAAGATATTTAACAAAACATCTGTTAGATAGCATAAAATAAGGTATTCCAATCCTGCAATGCATGATGGAAAATGTGTAAAAGGCGAATTAATGTTGCTGAATAGTTTGCGCACGCGCATGATCATTTCATAACACCCTCATAGGTATTCCGCAAAATTAATTTGCCTTTCACACAATTTCCATCATGTATTGCAGGATTGGAAAACCTGTCTTATATGTTATCTTAAAGCATTTTCAAATATTGATCTGATGGGTTAAGTAGATCCAATCAGCTGTTTTTAAGATTCACTGGGATTTTTGTTATTTTCTGAACACGTATGATACATTTGGCCTTCATTCATTGGCTTTGTGTCAAAACAAAACATAACCCTTTTGATTTGTATTGGTCCTGGAGTTATTTTTAATGATTTTCAGAATTAATTAAGATGTAAATTAACAATAAATATCAAATTATTGTTTTTTTATACTTTTTCCACTTGTAATAAACACGAGATAAATCATTAAAACCCAGAAAACGAAACAGCTGATTTTGATACTTCTGTTTAACCCGGCTTACCCTGGCTTTAACCTGGGTCAGCAGGGTCCGATCCTTTTTTGAACGGGTTAACCCAAGATCAGTATTTTAAAAGCCATTTAATAACTAGTAACAAAAATTAGACATTGACAGAATATTGCATTTTTGTAATTAAATTAATTCTGTTGGTACTATAATTTTTTTTCTTTATATCTTATTTAAACGCATCCAAAATATGATGTTTTTAAATACCACCCAATAAATAAGGTTTTCATTTCATGTTAATTTTAAGTTGTATCTCAAATTTCTTCATGATTTTTTAAATTATTTCTTCTCGTCACAAAAGGTAATAAAACAGATTTTGAAATATGGCGATTATTTAGGATTATAAGAGTTATAAGTAATAGTATCATCCTGTATTTTTTTATTTAATTTAGGAGGAGAGAGTAGAGAGAACATTTCATTCGTACAGAATGTTATATTGGCTTGATATACTCCCGTATTCAAATACGAAAATAATTCTTACTAAAGCTGTGTGTTATTTTGATATAGAATTTTTTTGTTTTTCCTCTACTCAAACCTCTTTAATTTAAAGCTTTGTCTGTGGTAAAAGGTAAATTCAAAAAGCCAGTTTTTTTTTTGTAAGAACCTTAATAGATTGCTATTTTAGAATCGTTTTACATATACAAGCATTCTAGTAAAATTGTCACCAATTTTGCTGAAAATCTTTATGGGATTTTTGGTAATGGTAATAGCACACTTATGTGTGTTTGATACAACAATAAATTGTAGTTAAATTATTTTTTAAATATATGTAATGTTGATGCGCACAAACGCAAATTTTGTTGTTAGTTTAGTCAATGGATTACTTTAACATAACCCAAAAAGTTAGAAAAAGAATAAACAAAAAGTTTTTTTAGTTGTAGTAGATATCAAAAAATTTGTTTTTTTTAAATTTTTAAACTAGCCTCGAATCAGATTAGCTAGTTACCGGTAAAATAGTTCCACATCCATTCTCGAGCATTTTCTCGTCACAATTATGGCAATAATTTTTGGAATCTTTCTCATATGTATAAAACGGTTTTTTAATATAAACTTATACTGAATTTTAAAAAGTGAATATTTAATCTTAAAATCCATTCTAAAAACACAATTTTCTTTTATTTCCTAGAGGATTTCTCTTTTCAAATCACGTTTAGTACAAGATCCAAATAAGAAGCGAGCTTCATCCATCTGTTTACCTGATAAAAACTGTTTTTGTATAAAATACTGTATTTAAACAAAGGTATCGCCATAGGGTTGCCCAAAAAATTATAGTCAAGGCTCTATTTAATTTAATAAAATAAAAACTGCAACGATTCCTTTTCAAGGAAAACAAAATAACTACTTTAAAAATAATCTTTATGTTACTTCAATGCAAAGCATTATGTCATTTATTATTGTTTTTTTAATATATATATTCAGTTCATATGTTCAACTTTTTATAACCTTTTTACCACGATTTAAGCGGTTTCAGTTGCAAAATTTAAATATAAAATTTTATTATTTTTTTATATAAATTATTCATTGACTTATCTGCAAAATGAATGTTGTAAAAGTTTTAAAATATGAAATTCGCCAAAGATGTTATATGTTATTTTTGATCTTACAAATTTTAAATAAAGGTATTAAAAGTATTGTGTTGTTTTTATTTAAAGTTTTCTGCTTTAGATCTTTGAAGCTTTGCCAATACGGATTCTCGTATTTTAAGGACTTATGAAACCATGCTAATAATGAATTATTATAACATAAACTAAGTCTAAAATTATAATATCATTTTAAGGGTAAAATACCCTATGTCTATGTTAAAGCGGGTTTCAAAAGTTTATCCTAAAAATACTCACTTGGGCTAACTTTTCATCATCATAAGTGTGAGTCATGAGAATTTAGTTTTATATAGAGAGGTCAAAAAGTAAGAACCAAATAGGAATTTTTAAACTGATATGTTAAAAAGTATATCGTAAATGAGTTGTACAGGGTGTCCCATTTTGGTTACAACTGCGGGTATCTCGGTTATGAATAAAGATAGAACCTTGTGGTTTTCGCGAACCCGAGTTATTTTCTGTAAAACAAAAAATGATATCAACAAAGCCATCATAGCCCACTTAGTTTCTGAGATACATGGTGATATTCAAAATTTTGCATTTTCTGCTACCCCTTGTATCTTAGTTGACTAACAAGTTATCAAAAAGGTAAAAAAGATTCTTATATAACTTAACGTAGAATACAGTGGTGTAGTCTAAATAATGTTGTTTTTAAATTATTGACCAATGATGGGTTTTTTAATAAAACACCCTCTATATTTGTCAAAAAATTAATTTGTCTTTTTGCAGATTTTTTAAAAATATATGACATTGGTCGATATTTCAAAAACAATATCTAGAAAAATCTGACTATGCTACTGTATTCTACGTAAACAGTGATACTATATCAGCGATTTTTATAGGTACATATATCGGCCAGTAATGCAATAACAAAGCAAGCACTATTATATCCAGGTTTACAATTGCCAGTTCAGTTATGGTTCAGTTGAACTCGATTGGTACACGAACTTACCCATTTAAAATATATTTCTGTAAATTTTTGGCATTAAATTGACAGCAATATTTAAATGGGCAGGTTTAAATACTAGTCGAGTTCAACTGATCCACGGCTAAACTGGGAATCGTCATCAACCGAAGTGTCTACATGCCGGCATTCGCGTTAGACCGTCTCCTTTCCACGTATTGCCTGTGTACATTTCTAACTGGCTGATTCTGTATAAGAATCCGTTTTTACCTTTTTGATAAGTTGTCAGTCATCCCAGATACAAGGGGTACCCGAAAAAAAATCAATATCACTCTGTAACTCATAAACTAAGAGGATTATGTTAGCGAAAACCGCAAGGTTCTTTTTTATTAATAACTGAGATAAACAGCAGTTGACCAATGTCGGGTTTTTTAATTGGGACCTCTGTCAGTGGGTGTTTCCTAAATGAGGTAAGAAAATATAAGGGCATATTCCTGAGCCATTTTTAGAAAAAAAAGTTTATATAAACATGGGTCTTCAAATGTTTCGTTCTCAAAATACAGAGTGTTAAATATTTCAAAAAACCTAAAAAATTCTAAAACACTTTTTTTATTAAAATTTGTTAGGCTAGATATAAACGTTATTTAACTAGGAATTTGTTATTCTTACATAATTGCTAATAGGAAGTTATAACACTTAATTTTTAAAAGAAAGAAATGTCCTGTGTAATTTCTTACATGAACCTGGAATATGCTGTTTAGCAGATTTTAGTTTTTTCTAAAAACTAAGTAGGCCACGTAAAAATATTAAATGAAAAAAGTTTTATTTTTAGGTGTTTCATCCCAAAAAAATATAAAAATTGCAAACAAGTTAGTGCCGTACATTTTTTGTCAATAATATAAGCTGGGATGCGTCATACGCCGCCACTGGTCACACTAATTAACATTAGAGCTTAATTTACTTTCTATTTTAACAAATACCACAGACAAAATGTATTAAAATCGGATAAGGCATATTTAAGATATTATTAAAAACTATTTTTAAAGTTTAACACCCTGTATCTTATAAACACGGGATTTCCAGACCTTTGTTTATATGAACTTTTTTCATAAAATTGGCTCAGGAATACGCCCTTAAAATTTATTGCCGCAATTAGGAAACACCCTGTATAAAAAAATAACTAATAATAAGTATATTAGTAAAATGCAAAATCCAATTAGAAAATTGTAATATAAGCACTACTATACAAGTCAAACAAACTGTTAACTGACTTGTTTAGTGCCTGGGTTAGCAATTTAATTGTCTTTATGATAAAAACCCCCACAAACCTAATTTAAAACCTATTTAGGGGTGTTCCTTTTAACGAGTCTACCATGAATATTCATACCACCATATATGGAAGCGGTGCGTTGACCCAGTCTGTCAATTTGGACATGTTTCGGGTGTCGAACTGGGTGAACGCATCACTTTTTTTGTAAGACAAGTTAATGTACCATAATGTTTACATGCAATTTTTAAACATTATCAAAAATGGTAAGGGTTTTTTGACACAATGTTTAAAAATTGCATGTTTGTGGCCAAAGTTGGATCGTATTCGAATACTCAGTATTCCGAATAGTATTCAGAATACATTTTGCCGGTATTCGAATAGATTTGTGTGTTTGGTATTCGGCAGAATACTATTTTGCTCAGTATTCGGGATTTTGTATTCGAATACTCGGAATACTTTAGAAGTAAGTATTCGACGAATATTGATTTCGAATATTTTATTTTGAGTATTCGAATACCGGCGTTCCGAGTATTCGAATACCAAAAGTGTGAAGCAGTATCCGAATACTAAAATTGTCATGATTTGAATAACAAAAGGGAAGCAAAGTACGGAAAGAAAAATGGTAAGGACCTTTTTTTGCTCTTCAAAATTTTGTGTAGTAGTATTCGAAATTTTTCGTTTCCACTATTCGAATACCAATTCCGGGTATTCACGTATTCGAATACTTTTTTCTTCCAGGTATTCAAATACTTTCCTCTTCCGGTATTCGTATCCGTATTCAAATACCGATTTTCAGTATTCTGCCCAACTCTGTTTGTGGCCCCTTAACAGGGAAGTGCCTCGGGGCCAGCAAGCTCAGGGGGCCCCTTGGAGTTGAGGGGGGTCCCTGGAATGAATTATCAGTTTAACATAGAGTAGTAAAAAGAAAGAATGTAGGGAGGTGAAGATCTTCAATTTTGGTCGTCGGTCGTCGCTTTAAATAAGTCGGAGTATTTTATCTGAAAGAAGTGGCTTAAGGTTATTCTTTTGCCCCAAAGCCTCTGCTGACCTAGCTACGGTACTGTTTCTTAAAAAAGTGACCGAAACATGCCAAATTTGACAGGCTGGGTTAAAGTGCCGCCATATATGAAATATGTGAATATTTGTGGTAGACTCGTCAAAAGGAAACCCCTAAATAGCTTTTAAAAGGGTTATTATCCTGAAGTCCATTTTATTTCTGGTCCAGGCACTATTTTAGCTGAATTTTTGCAAAAATTATTGAATCTTCAAAACCATCACTCCATTATAGTTTTAAACCGACGATAAAGATATTACATGTTTCTAAAATAGGATAACGTACTCTTTTCCCCTGGAAACGAATCTGTAAGGGTGTCATTTACCTGCTTAAATGTATTACAATACTTCCCTTAAAACGGGGAAGTAAAAAAATAATTCGCATTTTAAATGGTTTACATAACATTTATTAAAAATAAAAATATATTAAAGTGTGTATAAATAAATACTATTCGAGTTAAGTAGACTTATAATACTTAGTGTGTATGTATTTAATGTATACAAGTAGAAGTATACAAACGTAATTTCTTAAAGTTCTTCTTTTTGAAGTAGGGCTGTGGTAATGTCCTCATCTGAAAAAATTCACTTGTTTTTTGTAACCTAGTTATGTTTTTCCTGTTAGGTGAAGTTTTTTTTAAGATCAGTAAGCTAAAGAGCTTTTAGAATTACTGCAATTTATTAGAATCCAACGACAAATGGACGGAGTTTGTTTAGGTAATGTTTTTACCAATAATAGATATTATACAAGGTAACATAAAATATGATTTATTCTCTTTACTTTTAACTCCGGTAACGTCGCACCACATTTTTAAGCTGAGAATATGCTTAACATGAGTCGGTGCCACCATGCGTTGACTAGTAGACGACCAATATCAAATACTTAAGACACGGGTCGTTTTTAATCAATGCGGTCGCTACGCCCGTGTTCGCGTGGCCTTAAAGTCCGCCATTTTTTATCAACGCTGCAAACCTTTAAGTCGGAGGCCCAAGTGCGTATAATCGAACATAACTTTCAAATTCTTTAAATTTAATTGGTTTATTTACGCACCTGACCTTTTAAACATTTAAATAAGCCAGTTAAATTCAAAAAAATTGTCAGTTTCGTTCCGCTTTTCCGCACATCGAACGTCAGCTTTAGCTCTTCACAACTCTTTGTCTATTAAAGTGTGAGCGCCAGATAAATTGCGAAGTTATGAAAGAACTACTCGGTCCAATTGTCGTTGATTGAAAAAAAAGTTACTTAAAATTTGCAATAAAATCGATGTAAACCTACATTTAGTCAAGAAGACTACTTTATAGCCATTTTGCGACTGTAATGCAAACGGCAGTTGCAACACGACCCTTGTAATGTTGTATGTAGGAATGACACCTCATCCACAAGGAGAGCAGAACCTTTTTAGGAAAATATTAGAAGTGTACTAAATAAAAGTAACTGATATATTGCAAAACAATTTTTTTGTGGCAGAAAATAGGTCTCTTGCATATACTTATTTATTAGCGAAAAATAGCACTTCCAAAGCTGTTTTTACAGTTTGAAAGTTTTCGTGTATGCAATTTTTTCTTGCTGCAACTTTTCGATCTGCTAACGCGAATTTTTTATCTTTTTAAAAATTGCTGCAAAGTGCGCGTGTGCAGATCGAAAAATGGTAGTGATTTCCAATCTAGTGCAATTGGAGCTAAGCAAGAATATTAAGGAACAGTTTTACAATTGCGAGTTCAGTTTAGATTCAATTGAACTCAACTGGTACATGAACCTATCCGTTTAAAATATATTGCTGTCACTTTTGGCATTTACTCGACAGCAATATATTTTAAATGGACAGGTTTATGTACCAGTCTATTCAACTGAACCTAAACTGAACTCGCAATTGTAAAACTGGGCATAAAACACTTTAGATTTTCTTTATCTAAATATCAGACCTTTCAGTTGTTTTCCGTGAAATGTATATTAATTCTGTTGATTGTGTTTATTTTTTTGCATATTTAATTAATATTTAACTGATACAAAACCATTAAGGCTGGGAAAAACTTTAAAAAAATGTAAGTTGCTAAATTTAATTTTTTCGATGTTTAGTGAAGGGATCCCAGAATCCGCTGCAGCTACAGAGATGATTAAAATTGCAGTTTTTAGAGCTTAGTTACACTCAGTTTTTGTTTCTTCCAAAAAATCATGGCTTATTAGATATTGAAAAAAACGTTTTTTCCAAAAATCTTTTTTGCTTGAAACTTGCAGATATTTATCTTCTTAATAAAAAGGCAAAATCCTACATTTAATTATAGTAGTCCGTTTTAAAACTACGACATAAACTTGCATTGTTTTAAATGGAAACCATAGTTGGCTATGAAATTTTTAAAAATACTTTTTATAAGCTCTGCGATGTATAGCAAGATATACTTTAAATAAAAAAATAACGTAGTTTTGGACATTTTTATTTTTAAATAGTAATGTTCCTCTTTTTTACTTAGTTTAATTTAAAGCACTATTTCAATTATTATAGGAGTAAATTTAGTAGTTAATGCTTACTGTTAATTGTTAGTTTTTGTTATTAATTTTAATCATTTTGGCTTGTTTTTTAAAAATTAACAAATTCATAGACCTAATAATGTCTTGTTAGACGATTTAAAAAACTTTAAAAAATAAAAACTTATTTTTTTTAAGGGTGAGTATCTTAAATTATATTATTTTTAAAAAAGCTTTAGAAGTGCTCTTTTTTAAATATTAGATATAAAACATTTATAGTACTGATAAGATAAAAAAAAACTAATGTAAAAATAATTATGTCCAAAACTACGTGATTTTTTAATTTAAGGTATATCTTAGTATACATTGCTATAAAGTTTATAAAAAGGCCTCTTTAAAAATGCCATAGCCAACTATGGTTTCCATTTAAAAAATGCAAGTTTATAACGTACCTTAAAAACGGACTACCATATTAAATATCAGATTTTACCTTTTTATTAGGAAGATAAATATCTACAAGTTTCCTATTTACACTTTTTTCTATTTCGAATATTAAGTGAGCTATAACGCAAAAATATTTTTTGAAAAAACGGGTTTTTTCAAAATAAACCAAGCTCTAAAAACTACAATTCTTTCCCCATTTCACCATCACGGTAGCTGCAGCGGTTTCTGAGATCCCTTCACTAAATATCAAAAAACTCACACTATATAAATAATATGGTCCCTGTAGGCGTTAATGGGTTAAGTCGGGATAATGAAAAGCGTATAAATTTTATGTCTAAATAAAATACAGTCACGGAGCAAAAAAATACTCGAAATTAACAGTAGCAGTAGTGTAGACACAAGCGGTTTTAGTCTAGAGTAGATTTTTAAAAAAACTTTAAAAGGTTATTACGACAAAGCTATTTTGTTGTAAAAAAACAAGAAACAAAGTAAAGAGATGCAAGGCAACGAAAGATTCAAGTGATTTTGGATTTAAAAAAAATGGTATGCAAGAGGCCTATTTTGGCAGTTGAATTTACAATTGGTTTGCTTTAAAGTTCTCCGCACGGTTATTATAACCTCAGTAACATTTTTGTATTTGTTGGTATTGTTATTTGTTTTTGTATTACAAATTTTAAGTAACTCATTTGGGTTTCTCTAAAAGTGTTAGTGTTTTTGTGCCGAATTTAGCTTTTTTTTGTGGTTGCAGATAAAACATCGACATGGACAAAAGCTAAAATGTTTATACTTGTATATTTAAATCGACCATGTTATTATTTCAAAGCAGACTAAAGGTTTAGATCTTTTCAGGTGCTCTCCCTTTTGTCAACCAATATGAGTGCGTTTTATTATTTAATGCCCCTAACGTAGAAGAAAATGACAGATCGTTTGCTAAGACGATACAAGTTTTTAATATGATATTTATCACAACCAGAAAAATGTAGATTACGATGAACAGTAAATTCTGTAAAATAACACCTACTGTTTCCTGGTCGTGCTCTTTCGTTCGCAACAGTAGCTACAGTGCAAACTAGGTAATTGAATTAAGAAAAGGCAAAGAGAAAATAATTAAAAACCCATCAAAATGAACAAGTTTATTGTGTAAATGTCTCTATTAGGTTCGTCGTTTTATTTATTCTAAAAAATTTAGTATTTTCTTAAGAATGCGCTTGAAGTTTTATACATCTTCAATTTTAATAGTATATTTACAACTGTTTATAAATTGAAAGTGTAGCAAAAGAAAAAAATTATTTAAGATAAGTTGCTGATCTGAAACGTACTTCTAGACACATATTGATATGTGTCTAGAAGCAGCTTCAGGAGCGTAAACTTCTCTTTTGAGCCAAAAATAATTTCTCTTTTTAATGTAGACTTTGTATGTATCCCAAATCCTACCCTCTCTAGAATATTGTTTCCATATCTGGGGAATGGCGTCTTCCACAACCCTACGCAATCTTAATCCCATTCAAAGCAAATCCTATTGTACAACCAAGTATTATGGTAAAATCAGACATGAAAATATTGAAAAATATAAATTATTTTTGACATCTCAAACATTTGCTTCTGTTAGGGACAATAAATATGTATATTCATTAAATATCAAAATGTAAGAAAGAACATACAACTAATAATAATAAGCAGATCAACACACTTATCAAAAAAAGTAAATAAAAGGGACAAATAAATAATTATAGGCAATTATTTTAATCTTTTATATGAAACTGTACATATTTAACAATAAGTGTCACCAAAAATTGACAATTTATTAACCGAACCTTAAGTAGATATATCACACAGAGTAGCACAGCTGTTTCTACACATCTAAATTTTATAAATATATGTTGTCTCGTCTACATTTAGATGATATGAATGGGTAAATGATACATTTCTGAGAATATGTGCGTTTTTCTTATTGTTATAAATTCACCATCGAACACCTAGCAATGTACATAGCTAAAATCGTGGTTGTTACATCAATAAAAGGCTACACAAGTACCATTACCATTGGTTATCTAAATTTTACCATTAAAGCTGTGAAAAAATTAAAATAAAGACCATAATTTTAAAAATTAAAAAAACAATTCTTATTTTCTTTGCTCAAAAAAGTATCTAAACAAAGTAAAACCCGCATATTTAAAGTTTTTTATTGAAAACATTTATTTTTATTCCAACAAGAAGTACCCTAACCATTAACCCAACTTATTAGTAAAAACCCAATTTTTTAAGCAAATCCGATGGCAAATATTGTTTTTTTCGTTATGAATTAAAATGGTGACAACAATAAGACATGTTCTTTTTCTGCATTGTCTCAGGCCAGAAGTACAGTACCGCTGAATGTGATTAAGGTCACCATTGGATCCTAATATAACGCATTAAATAAAACATATCAAGAAATACATGCAAAACAAAAGTTTATGAAAAAAAATTGTAGAAAATTAAACGGATCAAGGTGACCTTGGACTTGACCTTGACAATAATGGATATTTCAAGGGCAAATTGACGTTTTTAATGGTAACTCCCATTTTTTGCAGATATATAAAGCCGAAAATATTCTTTTACCGTGTGACAAAATTACTATCCAGTATTAATAAACACATTAATAGGATAGCCCTCTCAGCTGACAACTTAGAAGTGTCAATGCCATAGAGGGTACAATTTTAGTAACCTTTAAGCAATCAACAAGGTACACTCGATTTTTAAAAATACGATTGGCGATTTGCATTTATAATCTTACACTTTTTGATCAGACTTCAGCCCATCGTTGTATTAAATAAGGAAAAGGGAAGATGTATTATGGAAAGCTGGAAAAAGAGAACAACCAATTGAAATGTACGACTCGGTTAGCATTTTATTAAACAAGGAAATGGTGGTCCGGCGCATAATTTCCAAAAACAATCGCTAAAAAAGAACATGCCTACATGTTATAATTGACATGAAAATATAATTTTATACCGAACTACTTATATCCTTAAAAATAGTGTAACAATGACAATAAAAACTAGTTTTTTGATAACAACATTCCCAATTCTTTGAATCCTTTTAAACTACAGTTCCAACACTAACGATTGGACATAAAATAGCCCTACTTTTTTAAACTAAAAACCAAATTGGTTTAAAAAGTTCCTTGATTTTAACAGATAAATAATAAATATACAAATTTATACCCATCCTGGATTATTTTGATAATAAAAACTTAATTTATAAAAATAATGGGACATAAAAGATTCTGGCCCAAACCCGACGATGTGTTGATTGATTATTAGAATTTGAATAACGTTTTTTATTATTATTTATATTTTCAAAAACCGACTTTTGTAGAAATAGTCACCTCCGAAATAAAATATAATTTGTTTAAAATATAAAAAAAGGATGAAAAGGTTAGCCAGCTAAAAGGATATTTGTGAAAACATTCTGGTATTTGGCACTAACCAGCAGTACAATATGTCATGTATATTTGACTAACATTTTACTAACTTTACAGGTTATACATAGGCTTCATTTTAATTATGAAATTAAGCAAACTAACATATTTTCCGGCACTAATAAAAATTCTATTATATTTATCATAAAATTTTCCAACCATTCTTTTTAAACGTGACTCCCTATTATTAAATTACGTACGTCTATAAACAGTTGATATTACTAGGAGAAATAACGTACGTCCCCAAGGTAAAACCTACATTTACCACTCTTAACTTGTATTAGTGTATATTTTTTTGCACATATTAAATGTAAATAATAGTTTTCTGCGGGGTTTAACGTGTTGTTTTTTAAATCTACTCAAATTTTAATTGTCTTTAGATACACAAGGTCCGACATAAAGTACGTTTTTTTTTGTTTAATACAATTTACAGGGTAATTTAAAAGATCTTTTAGATCTAAGGACAAAAATTTGTAAATTTATAAATTAAGGCCCGGTACATTTTAGATTTACCTATATCAGGGTGTTTCCTAACTACGGTACGAAACTTAAGGGAGTGATTTCTTATGTCTTTTTATGAAAAAAGTTCCTACAAACATATCTCCGGACTCGCTTCATTTCTGAGATACAGATGCAAGTTTTTAAACAAAGTCGGTATTTTTTAAAAACTTCAAAATTTTTTATCAATTCGAATAAAATTCGGTACACTTGGGGGCCTCAGTGGGCACTACAGCCAATATTATTTAAAAAAAAAGTACGCAACTTCTTAGTCCCCTGTATTTTCTTCGCATCTCGCTTCGTTTTTAGAGAAAAAAAATTAAAGCCATTTTAAGTCATTCATGAAGTAGCCCTAAACAGCATAAATTAAAATCCAAGATTAAAAAATAAACAATTTCGACCCCAGTAAATAGGGAAAATGACAATTTTCGATAAAATACCCAACTGCTTATTTATTTTAAGGCAACTAATTGATTTATTTTTACTTTTTCTTTTTATATCATGTTGTCTAAGGGTACTTTTTAGAAGAAATTAAAGCAGCTTTAATATTTTTCCTGAAAACAAATAGATACAAAGAAAATACAAGATACCAAAGAGTTGAATTGGTAACTGCTTAACCAGAAAAAATATTAAACCTTCCTAAGTCCGTAGCGTACTTTTTTTGACAATATTATTTACTGTGGTGCCCACTGAGTCGCCACTGGACCCAATAATTCTAATCTAGGCAAAGCTTTAGAAGCGCCTTATGACATTAAATAAGTGTTCTAAATTTTATCCTAATCGCTTAAAGGGTTCCTAAGATATATAAAAGAACCCGACTTTTTGTGAAAACTTTAACGCCCAGTATCTCAGAATTGAAGCAAGTTTGGACATATGTTTATAGGGACTTTTTCATAAAAAGACATAAAAAGCACCCCTTAACTTTCTCGTAACGTACTTAGGAAACACTCGGTATATATTTTTCAAACATACAGGGTCACATAATGAGAACTGAACGAAAACATAGTAAAAATTTTCCCTGTATTAAAAAAAAATGTGAAAAAGCCGTCTTGTATTTTTACGCAGTATCCCAATAAGAAAATGTAATTTTTTTGTCTTATCGTTTTTGCTTCAATTCCAATCAATTTTTGTTTTTACACATTCTGGATTATCTTAGAAAAAACTTACAAGATGAATATCTCACTTATTTAAAAAAATGAGGAAAGCCACAAATATGGCCATATTTAGTTCTCATTGAAAATATCTATCAAACTTTGATGAAACGCATACAACATTAAATCGCCTTAATTACTCAAAAATGATCGCTAAAAAGCCTATATACAACCTAAAAATCATTACACCAACCAAAATAAAGAAAATAAATAATATACACAACACTGGCAAAATTAGGTAAGCTCTTTTAAATGTTACTTTATTAAAGTTTCATACTTTTAGTAGTACTACGTGTTTTAATTTTGCTATGCGATTTCGTACCGTTTTTTTCTGGTATGGTTGGAGGTTGATGCACCTTTAAGGGCCCTCCAGGGTACGGTATTCGGAAGAGCTCCACCTTCAGGTAGGCGCAGATTTCGTGGCACACTCTAGAGCAGTACACGAGGAGATCTTAAAAGCACCCATACCTAAAAATTAAAATAAAATTTTGTATTAAAAGAAGTTAAGAAACTGTAAAATATTATTCTATACATGACAGAAGTGGCTTTTAACTAGCGGAATATTGTTATACTTTTGTATATACAGTGAGGATATTAAAAGTCCTCCCCTCCTTTATCTTTTGAATGGGACAAGTTATCTACTACTTTACTTAAACTACCTCTTGGAAATAAAATAATTTCGGTCAGATGGCCTAGTGTCCAGGAGCACTAGCAACTTTTTTTTTATCAAAAGGGGGTTATGTAACACCAGGACAGCTTCAGGCAAAAGAATTCATAAAGGCATACTCGCCGGAATTTACGAAAGACCTTCTGAATTACAACCAGAAGGCAGTAAGAATTATAGTGGGTCAACTAGCAGTTCACTGCTGACTGAGTAAACACCTGGAAACAATATGCCTGGAAGAAGAAAACCTATGCAGGTTCTGCCAGAAAGAAGAAACCGCAGAACACATATGGTGCTACTGTGAAGCCTTTTGTCGTCTGCGGTTTGCAAGGCTGAGTGAGGAAAAACCTAAAGCAGCAACATCTACCAAGGAGCCAGTTTCAAGCTTGTGGATTAAAAAGACCGGCTTGGATAGTGTGCTCTATACATAGGAATGGAGGATACACAATAAACCTAAGCAGGTTGCAGTGTTAGAGGTTTACAATTCACTTTCAACCTAATCTAATGTAACGCCTTGTTTTAAAGGCCCTTTGATTCTTTACTCAACGCCACTTTGTTTTTAAAAATCGGCCTAGCCGTTCCATATTTAGAACCGTTTGAAATTTGGCTTAAATACCGTGCAAACAGTATAATTTTAAGAGCAATGGCTTTAAAGTCAGGAACCGCTGAATCGATTTTTAAAAACAAAGTGGCGTTGAGTAGAGAATCAAAACCGCTCTTAAACAACGTGTCACGTGACTTCATTTCACAAACTTAGTTTTTTTAAATGGGACACCAGCACAAAACTTACTTTTTTTTAATGGGACACCCTGTATATTATACCACCATTAAAAAGGTATTTTAAAGACGTTTACAAAAATAATACACTTGATATATCTTTCTTAAATGGTTTCGGAAATATGACCATTTAAATCTGCTAAACTTTATATGTAATTCCGACTTACAGGACTAAGCTAGATATAATGGAAATTACATCTATTATTTTTTTTAAATTTAAATGGTCATATTTCAGAAACTATTAAAGATAGATATATCAAATGGAGTCTTTTTGTAAAGCTCTTTAAAACACCTATTTAATGGTAGTATAATATAGAGGGTGTTCCATTTAAAAAGTAAGTTATGTCAATATATTCTGTTAACGTATTTTGTGCGATCTTCATAACAGAAAAAAAACTTGATAACTCACTGTACAAGTTAGTTTTTAAATCATTTTTTAGGTTAGAAAATAAAAAGTTATAGACATTTACAATGTGGACGCACTGTACAAATTGAAGCTAAACTTCAAACGCTTGTTACATTGGAACGACTGGTCCGATTTTCAAAAATAAAACGGTGATACATAGAGAATCGTACGGACTTTAAAACGAGGTGGAGGTACAGGATCACCCTTCCTATTTGAAAAAAGTCGCCAGTGCCTCTTGGCACTAGGCCAAGTGAGTGAAATTATTTTTATAGCAAAAAGACGTTTAAGTGACACCATTTTACCCAAATTTTACCCGATCTCGATATCTTGAGACAAGTAAAAATAAAGGGGGAGACTTTTATTATCCTTTCTGTATATATACTCTCTCTACCTATGTAGTATAAGGACCTAGTAGTTTACTAATTTACATTACATTATGGATTAAGAATTGAGACTGCTTAAAAAAACCTATAGACTTAAACCAAATATGATGTTTTGGTTGTGTGTCACAGGCATTGGGCCAATAGTCAACTAAGGCGCAGTCGTATGGTGGACTAAAGCGCAGCAAATCTCGACAATCACGAGATTTAGGCTCTCCCCACAGCGTCAGGACCACGATTTTTACAGGCATCGACAGCACGTAGGCAAATTAGCGTGTCCGATTCCAACAATCCGCGTCCATTAATAAACAAATGTAATGCAGAACCGTTTTGCATTTTGTTTACAGTGTGTGATTTATATTGTGATTGTGTTTGGTTTTTACACAGGAAAATTAGTGTTACTTCAAGAAATGTTTGTACATTTGTGAGTTTGCAAAACATCTTGTACTTAATAATTATATTTTAAAAGAATATTTGCAAAAAGATTACCCAGAAAGAGCTTGGAATGAAATAGCAAAACCAGTCAACCTTTCAGATTTAAAAAAATATTTTCTTTTTGTAAAATGATGTTCGGTAGGATTCAGGGTTTTGCGTACTTGTCTTAGAGGGCTCTATTATGAAACTCTTTGACCCGGTGGGAATATCCAAAGGGGTAGTTTTTTCCCCGTCGCGGTCTCCGATCGACATATGATTATTGATTTTATTCTAAGAATATAGTAAAAATTGACCATTAAACGTATGCTCGTCTCTGTACGGTTGTCGCCACTTCAAACACGAATATATGGGTATATACTGTCGAAAGCTCGTTGAATCTCTGTCGCGTCGCTGTTTAACCGACCCATGTGGAGAGTGCCTTAATCGTCTGCAGAGATTGTCTTGTCTGTGTATAGGAGGCGCCCTAAGAACCACACCTTCTATGGCTATGGAAACCATCCTGGGTCTTATGCCCTTGGACATCTTTACGGCAAACGGAGGCCTAAAGTATGATAAACACTGGCATGTGGAAAAAACATCGTAAAAAATCACACAAAATCCATATAAAGTTTTTTGTGATTCTGTCAAATAGACAAAGGGAATATCTTAATCATTGGGCGCATTTAAAAGGATTCAGCCCTTACCGCCTAGTTTCACAGGTGTCAATAATGTAAAATTAATGTTTTTTTCTTAAGTTTTGACACTTTGCTTGAACGAGGCTTGGTTTAATACACCTATGACTTTAAAACTTATGATGAAGTGGGTGTTAATTTGTGAGGCTTATAGCTTTTCACTAGGGAAGCTGTTTAGCTAAGACAAATAATTTGGTTTAAAAATAAAAACTTTATTTTAGACATTTAATGCACGGTTGTGATAAGCCGTCAAAAATACTTTTAAAACAAAAGTGTTTTTTTCCTGTGTGTCAAAAAATATTATGAATCTACTTTTCAGGAGCGTTTTAAAAAGTGATCTAACACTATTTACTTACCAATGCTAGCCACAACACAATGTATTCGTTTATAAAAGTATTAAAATACTGATTGAAAAACAACAGGGCAGGCCCGATAAGCGAGTAATCCCACATTTCCATTTCACTCTTCGTCATGTGGGCGACCTGAAGAAAATAAAAATTAATTACAGCTGTAGCATTAAAATTTTCCCGCATTTTTGGCGTAGAAATATTAACATAACATTTATTTTCTGGCTTTAAAACAATGTATCTTGGTAAGGGAAATAATTGACGTCCTAATCAATCTTTAAAATATTCTATTTTAACGACGAAACAGTTTCCCAACATAACATTACTTATACTAAGAGAGTAGTCGTGTCCAGATTTGTACCACATCGCGCAACCATACCATACCACGTCACGAACCACGATACGAATAGTAATCTCGCAACCACGTACGCTACATCGAAAAAGGATTTCCATACTGTAGGAATATTTTTTTTTTTCTAAGTAGTTAATAGAATTTTCAAACCTATTTCTTTTCCAGTCCAGAATTGCTCTGGTTAGTTCAGGTTTAAATTCAACGCGGGTATTTAAATACCACATTTTAAGCAATACAAGTGGTATTCTTTTGAGAAATTATCAGTAAACAAACTGGTAGAAGTGAAACTGATACCATTCTTTCGAAACTTCTGTGGCTTACTTTATTCTGAATGTTTTTAATATTTCAAATGGCAACTGTTACGTGATCAAATGATCATGATCACTTGCAAGTGATAGAACTGATTTACTAACCAGAACTGATAATTTTTCAAAAGAATACCACTACAGCTACACTAGTTAACCGCTGTTACGCTGGCACTAGTCACTTAAATGTCATTCAATGTAAATATTGTCTTCTCGCATATCTCACTGCTCTGATACAATTTCAATAGGATTTAGTTTACAGTGGTACGGCGGTAATCGCATCCTGCAATAATATTAGGCCGGAAACTTTTATGTCCATCTACGCGATTCTAAAAATAAATTCTACGCTAAAAAAGTGGATCTGGTTTGTGTTTTACATTTAATTTCTTATCTCTTTTAATCCTTAGCTACTTACCACCAATCTGTTGGTAACTTTCGCAGCTACAAGCCCAAAAGTTAGAATGTACAAAACTGGATGCATTTCGTACAGAGCTTGTTCTGATTTTTTATAAATAATGAACGCTGGAAGTACGACTAATAAAATTGGTATAACTGGAGATAGAACGCTGGTACCCTAAAATTATTATTATTATTTTATTTAAATTCATTTTACTAATATTTAAAAACAATGTTTTACTTTATTGAAATACAGTGTTTATATTTTATTTTTAAATCTTGATATGTGAAGCAAAATAAAAGTGTTTTCTCTAAGTGATGACAAGATTTGCTGGCTTTAGAATATAAACATGTTCTATTTAGGGCTTTTGAGAATATGATTTTTATACCGGGTGTTTATTATGTATGTAAAATAAATTTTAGAGACGATTCCTTGATTAAATTTAAGAAAATAGGTACATTTAAACTTGGGCTCGCAACTTCTTTATTCTCAAGATGCACTTTGTTAAATTTAAAAACAAAAGTTTTTATGAAGATTTTAACTAGTTATATCTTAATCATCAATCAATTTTGTTGTAATTTCACAGTGCTAATTATATAAATAAAAAGCTAATATAGCCCTAACTCGTTAAATTTAGTAACTACGGTGGAGTTTCGAGCGGCTCCTGAACGAATATTGCTTACACCAAAATAAAATGTACGGCACTGACTTGTGTGCAATTTTTATGTTTTCTTCGGATTAGATTTTAAAAAATCACAATTTTGGTCTTTTAAATATTATTCGTATCTTGCTCAGTTGTCGTATACTTGTAAAACACAAAAAATATAGCAAAAATGTGTTTTTTTGCAAATAATTTTTTACATTTTTTATTAACAGCATTTAAACCAGTAGGCAACCTTTGACATGTTGCGGGCCAAGCATTAGTGCGCAAATAAGTTCGCGGGTCGCGTTTAAAAGTACTACATTTTAAAGTAGTGTTGTAGTGTTCATCATTTTTTGCGATAGTCACAAAGCCAATAGACGGCACTAGAGCATTTCGCTAACTAAACTAAAGTTTGAGCCATCCACCATATAGGGACTATATTAAAATTAAATTACACTACTTACTCGAACTCACGGAATCAAGTGAGCGAGCAAGCCGTGTGGCGGCGAGCAAGCCGAGTGGCTGGGATCACAAAGAGTGAGGCACAACAAAAGATTATTTCTTCTCAACTGTTCTACACTAGACGAAAATAGACAAAATAAGCTTTTGTTGTGCATAACCCTTTGATGATCGCCGCCACTCGGCTTGCTCGCTTACTTGGTTCGTGAGTTTGAGTAAGTAGTGTAATTTAATTTTATTTTTTAAATTAGATTTTTTAAAATGTCTTGTCGCGGGCCGGATTAAATCATACAGCGGACCGAATCCAGTCCGCGGGCCGGTGGTTGCCCTTTTTCGATGTTTAGTGTTTCGTCCAGGGAAATGAAATTAGGTGGATTTTTTCAAAAGGTTAAAAGCTGCATTTTTATTTGGTTTGTCCAAAGCAGATATAAAAATTTTACAAGTGTGTTAGCTTTTACCAGAAATATTCATTCAGGTGCCGATCGACACCCGACTGGATTTAATTAATTAAATAATGTTAAATTAACCCCTTAATGTCTTAAATAACACCGCCAAAATACAAAGAAATTGGGTAAGAGGTGGAAAAGATATTTACGAAAAACATTTTTTTTTAGTATCTTGAGAACGAAGAATTAGCGCACACAAATTTATATAATTTTTTGTTCTAAAATTATTTAAAGAATCATCTGTTAAATATAATGTACATACTTAATTAACACCATAACTAGTTTTTACCAAAATGGCAAAAGTGACGACAACGTTGCCGACAATCAATATTTAAAATAATTTTTGTAATTTTAAAGAACATATTTTGCTTAGGTTTTTTATTTTGCAAATGGTTATAAATAATAATTTTATAAATAAAACATTGTTTTTCTTTATAACTATATTTACTTCTATTTGTTCATGCGAAAGTCAAGCCTCAGTAAGCAGACAAGCAAAAGCATTTTACTTAAGATAATTTTTAAATTCACACAATCCATTCATTACATTAAAAAACAATGTATTCAGGATACGATCTTAACGAAAGTGTATCTATTATCATATTAACGACTAGCGAGTTTTGAAAGAATATATATATAGTTTACCCTTAACATGCACTTTTAAAATCATTATAAAAAACACATTAATTTATTTTTAAAAAGACAGTACAGAAAGACAAAGTTTTAAGTAAATTTAAATATAATTAAACAAAACTATAAATCCAGAGATAAAACAACAACAGAACAAACAATAAACCTAATAAACAGCGGCAATTCTAAAAGATGGACAGTTTATGTGCTCCGAAGTGTTGTAAGTTTGCAAAATAAGTAAACCCAAAAGAACACGTTTTCTTTTTATGGTATTAAGGAACTGAAATAACTTGATATATTAATCCATTTCTTTGTCTTGTTGGTCTTCCAAATAATTTTAGGGCTTTTTATTTTTCTCCAATATTTATAATTCTATTAACTAAAATTAAATTTTCTGTCACATTGTTTTTAAATCATTTAACATACATATTATATCCTAAACCCACATACATGCACAAACCATGCTAAATTAACCACACTACAATACAAACAGGTTGACATTTGGAGCAATTTTTTGCGAAGAAGTGATTTTCTAAAACAAAAAGTTGTTCTTTGAAGTTAAATTGCTAGAAGTAGAATCGGGCCATTTTAATTTGAGAATGATTAAAACAGAAACATCTAAACCATTGGCTTAAAAAGTCAGTAACCATGTTGACAAACGTAAATGACCAATGGGGAGACGTTTTCTTCGTTCGTTGTTGCCTATTTCATTTTCCAATTATAATAGCCCGATAATAACAAATATTTGTAAAAAGTAGCCATAAAAAGTTCATTTGGTTTTATAGGTTTATTTTTTAACATTTCATAGAACAACCATGTTCATGACACTTTCCTAACAGATATCTACGTTATCTATCTCACCGCGACTGTTGATCCGTTTTTGCCCACTCCGCCGGCCAAAATGACACTAATGTTGGCCTGGGCCAGTATCACGGCCACTGCGCATGCGATGGCGATGGGGATCAGCTTAACCTCGAAGTCCAACTTGGGGATCTTTATATGAAAAAACGCGCACGAATTTTAGAACATTGTTAGTTTTGTTGATAATAATTGTATGTAGTAAAATGATAAATAAAATAGAATGAGAAATAATAAATGGGCAGCCTTGAACTGCTGAGAGCCACTTAATAGTTTTTAACACGAAGTGCGCACTTTACACAACACCACCCATATGTACAGCCACTGGCGTAAGAAAGCTGGGGTAAATGGGGTAATTACCCCCTTCCCCCGCAGGATTGCGCAAACATCTGTAATATATAAAGTAAATAAAAAAGGAATAATAAAAAAACTACATTTTTTATCTCCTTTTCACATTATATTTTGGAATCAAAATGGGCTTTTGGTAAATACACTGTATAGATAAAAGTCCATTACCCTCCAGAAACTAAAATTATCTACGCCAGTGTGTACAGCCCTTTGTTATACTTATTACCTATATTTAACATCCGCGGTGTTTTCGTATAAAAAATTATACATAAATTAAACTAAAATGTTCTTATTATAAACAAAAATTTAATATTGCATGTTTCTTCAATTCTTTAACTTAATATACGTTTCAGTTTGAATTATATTTAATTTGGTTAGTTAAATGAATGTTTTTCTCATTATACAGGGTATCCAGTAACTCTATAGACAAACTTTAAGGGGTGATTCTCCAACAAAAAGTAATTAAAACAAACTTTCTATAAACATATGCCCTAAACCTCTTACTTTAGGAACTACATGGTGTTAAAATTTATGAAAAATATTCGTTTTTTTGTAATAACTTTTTCACCAATCTAGATTTGAGAATTTTAAGGGACTTCTATGAATCAAAGAATATTTTTTTACGTACAAAAAAATTATTAGTTGTGTTCGTGGGGGATTAGCAGAAAATATTTTTTAAGAAAAACCAGCACTGACCAGAACCTTTTTCTTAGTCCAAAATACCAACAACCATATTTTTTACGGTTAAAAGAACTATTTTTCGCAGAAAACTCACTTCTTGACTAGACTATTGGAGAATCACCCCTTAAAGTTTGTCAGCAGAGTTACTGGACACCCTGTATATCTTCTTGTGCGATGCAATATAACCATTTTTAGTTTTAGGGTGTTTAAGAAACGAATAGGTTAAAGGTGAACCCTAATACCCTAATATAGCTACTTTATATTGGTACAGTGGACTATTCGTGTATTAAAATAAAACCTCACTAGAACACTAATTGTTAGTGCATCATTTGGCACATTGTATAAGTTGACCTCAGATCATTTAGTTATAATCACAATTACTTTATGAAATTATTATAATTTACAGGGTGATTTAATTATATTAAAACAATTATTAATTATACTTTTACTTTGGGAAAAAACTTAACTCTGTTCACTATAATTTAAGAAAAACACCTAAACAAAAAAAATTATTTCATTGTTTTAAAAAGTTAGTAACCACAATTAAAAACTGTATGTTTTTTGGTTTAAAACTACAGTAACCGGAGTTACTACTAGGTATTCATTATCAATTTATAGTAGCCAAAGTATAGAGGTTCTACTTTTAAAAATACTTTTAACAAACCCGTTATTAAATTAAAAAGGTATGATAATTGTATAGGAGTGGTAATAATGTTAATCGGTAATTTGAAATGTCGAAAGGTATTGATGATTTTTGCTTACTATTAAAAAAAGGCATTTTTTATATTTTAGAATGTAATAATAAAAAGCACGAAAAAATATAATCATATTTTAAAAGTTAAAATTTTTTAAAACATATTCCTTTTCCTGAAAAAACAACTTATTAACAAAAATACCGGAGTTGTCATAAGACAGAAGAATTAGAGAAAACGAAAAAGCAGTATTTACAATTTTTTAATGCCCTCTACCGGCTAAATAAAGTAATTTTAGATATAAACAAATTGGCTAAAATCAAACTATTTTAACGTAAAGAATCTGCCATAAAATTAACACGTACACGTATTTTGATGTTACCCTGGATAGAAAGGAATTTTTAAAAGCTATGCTTTATCTTAAAAACACAGCGACATAAGAATAATCATGGTAAAAATAATGCGGAGTGCGTCACCTTATAAGGGTATTCTATTTGATGTAAACAAAACATTTTTATGTACTAGACTACAGGCCCATGTCAAAAATGGATGGGCCATATGAACCACCAGATGATGTTTATAGGACGATATAAGAGCACGAAATAATAAGATTCATCACTATGCCGTCACTTGTAAGCTGTCCTACCGAGTGCTGGTGACAATTAGAAAGTGCAGGTGAGTACATTTTGGGTTTAAATTATCGTACGGCATTTTCACCATGGATAGATCCATGAAAATTAATAAGAAAGCGCGCAGTCCCGTAAAAAAATGGTGCGCCACAAAGTCGGTAAATTTTTTTGACTTTCTCACAATTCCAGGGTAGTTGTGGTCATTTCATTCTGTACGTCATCAGTGTTTCAATACAGCTTCTAATCCATTATTCCGCAACGCCGTACAAAAATCATGCAACAAGGGGAAAAAATCGAGGGTTGCCACCCCCTTTCTTTCCGTGGTCCGGGGGTGATTTGAAAAAGTACGGCTTCGGTTGCAAAACATTATCTAGCACTCAAAAGTACTATTAAAAATAATGCCGTCAAAAAGTTATTGTTCATTTGAATGTATATTTATAATTACCTTAATTTCATGGTATACTTGATTTATAAAGCTGTAAAATCATTTGACTCTGTACGGCAACTTTTTTTAACATGATATTGTAAAATACACTTGTTATATAGTATTGCCGTTCGAAAGAAACTGGTCTAAAAAAATTATAGAGTAATACAAAAACTGAAATTTTTTAAATTATTGCAGAAGTTTAAATATTTATAGATTAATAAAATATAGCAATATTCTACATTTTTCCCTTGTTCTAAAGAGTATTAAGTTACATAATTTAGGAAAAATGATGCCGTACATTTTAATGCAGACCATATCTTTTAGGCTGATGAAAATGACGCTACCATTTTAAGGGTACTGTATGGCCATCTGATACTGTACGGTATTAACATATTTTTAAAGAGAACAATTGATAATATGATAAAATCATTATGACGTCTAACTAACATGAAAGGTGTGTATATAATATCCAAGAATTGTAACTGCAAATCCTAGTATTAACAGTTTTGTATACTTTATACTACTTAATAAAGGGTGATTTTTAAGTTGATAAATTCCTCTTAACACAGTATAGAATGCAAGACAATAAAAACATTTTTTAAATAAAATTATGTTTGGAAATGCTTCGTTTCCGAAATACAGGATATTAAAGTTTTAAGAAAAACTCCTATTTATCATAACTTTCCTACCACTCTAGATATGTCCTCAAAATTTGGTACACTTCTTATTACCCATTACATTTTTAATAAAGGTTTTAAAAAATACCAGTGGCGTTCGAACAAGATTTGTATTGAATATTTTTAAAGAAAAAAATAGTACGCCACTGCCCGGAGATAAAATTTACCCTAAAGTAAATAATTATTTTAAAAATAATATCGATTCGAAGAAAAAGCAGTGGCGTACTTATTTTTTCTTTAAAAAATTCAATACAAATCTTGTTCCAACGCCACTGGTTTTTTAAAAAAACCTTTTTAGTAAAAAAGTAATGTAATCGTTAAAAGAAGTATACCAAATTTTGTGGACATATCTGGAGTGGTAATAAAGGTATGATCAAAATTTTGACGTGTTTGACATACTGCAACTAGCGCCACCAATCACTGGTGAAAAGCATAAAGCTCATTCTACCCAAAGCAGCCTAGTTGAAAATGTTAGCTCGCTAGAGAGAGAAAGCAATATATTGCTTTCTCTGTCTGACGCAAGTACTCTTTGGGCGCTTTGCAATACCCCTCCAGTTTTATATGCTCCAAGGTAGACGTAAACTGATGATAAAAGGGCGGGAATTGTAATAAATGCGGAAATTTAAATCTTAGCTTGTTCTTAGTTCCTCCGTACTTTGGTATAACCAAGTAAGTCAAAATACACGAATCAACGAAAATGTTCGAGCATGTAAAAAATTATTATTTATGCATAAAATACTTTCAAAATAAATTAATTTTATGTTGTTTCAAATCACCCCCGGACCACGGAAAGAGAGGGGCTGCAACCCTCGATATTTTCCCCTTGTCGCATGATTTTTGTACGGCGTTGGGGAATAATGGATAAGAAACTGTATTGAAACAGTATAAAATTGATGCCGTACAGAATGAAATGACCAAATGTACCCTGGAATTGTCAGAAAATAAAAAATTACCGACTTTGTAGCGCACCATTTTTTTACGGGACTGCGCGCTTTCTTATAATTGTTCATGGATCTATCGATGGTAAAATGCCGTACAAAAATACATGACCAAAATGTACTCACTCTACCTGCACTTTCAAATTCTCACCAGCACTCAGTTGGACAGCTTACAAGTGACGACATAGTGCTAAATCTTATTATTTTGTGCTATAATATCGTCCTATATATATATCATCTGGTGGTTCATATGACCCATTTATTTTTTGACATGGGCCTGTAACTTATACGTGTATAAATTGGATTCTACAAAAAAATCTATTTGTTACGGACCTCATAAACCATAAAACATTATTAAAAGTTTTAATCAAAATTATCTGAATGAAGAGCGCAAAAAAATTTAAAAGTTCTTAATACTATGTTTTTGCAACAACATTTTATGGCCGTTCCATTTACGCTATTTTATACCAATTTAAAACATATTTTATGTCATATTATGGTGTTATGAAATCTATTTAGAGTTAATTGTTATATGGGAAACAGTATAATTTAAAATACTTGTTAAACAAACTAAACTAAAAAATTATAAAATAATTATCTAATCTTCATAAAGTACAAACATAATGTTTTTCTTAAATACATTTAGAAAAGCTATAATGTTTAATCATTTTAGAAAAAACAGTTGGTAGACAGTAAAGAAAGCGCAAACTTGTATCTCCGAAATAGCCATCTAACATATTTTTTAAAATGATATATTTTCAATTTTAAAAAGTCTATTTTCTGCATGTTTAAATCGAGAAGTTGGTTTACTGTGCCATTAACACCTAACAAATTGATACGGGTACCTGTTCACAGAGACGTATTCAGGGGAGGCCGCCGGACTGCCAAGGGAACATACTGTATAATATCTTACATGAGTATTACATATTATTAATTCAAATTAAGAAACACAATGTTGCAATTTGGCCAAAATTACTTATCATATTTAGAGAATTTTTGGTTTCTGTCTTGGCTAGAAGTTAGCACTTTTGAAAAGAAGTAATTAAATTTTAGAAAAATATTGAACCTTACTTTTTAACAACCTAAATAAAACAAATAATCGATAATAGTCAGTTTTTTAAAAATATATAAAGCCACAAAACGTAAGTAATTTGTTATTTAGCCTTGAACTGCAGACACAACAAAACTTTGTACATTTTTCTGTAGTGCAGAATATTTAACGAAATCCATAAAGACAACCAATAAAAGACAACACAAATTGTAGTCTGTCTTTTTATTTTTTATTGTATTTATTTAATAAATTATAATAAATATTTAAAAACTACGACATTAACTGCAACAACGTTAAGCAAAATATAACAAATGTCATACTGAGCTAAAAGGGTTTCAAAAGTATCCAATAGAGGCGCTTAATTTTAATCGCTTAGAGTTTTTAGTAGTAATTAGGGGCGTAGGTACCGCCGTATTAATCATATCAATAATACGGGGCCTCCTGGCTACAGGGGCCCCCAAAGGTGAGTAAGCAAAAATAATCTTATTTTTAGTTGAAAGTCGTGACTTTTTGTTTTTAATTTTTTTAAATACAAACGAGAAAAGCAATGCCTAAATAAGAATAAGCAATGTTATTTGGAAAGTGGGCGGAGGTTGAATATTTTTCCAGAACTCAGTTTTAAATTTTGATACGGGATCCCCTTAAGACACGCTACGCCACTGGTAGTAATATAGTATAGTACCTATTGGCAACAATTTTGCCTTATTATTTGTAAAAAAACAAGTACGAAGAGGATAAAAAATACAATGCTTTTAAAAACGAACCAATAAACCACATTAAAAACTGTAAATTTCAAGTAATATTTTGTTTCAGTTTTATCCACTTTTCAGGATTTTGCGGCAAAAAATACACAAGATGGCTACTTCCATGTTTTTAAATACTAAGACTAATTATAGCTATAAGAGTTTTATCTGTAGTTACAAGTAAAATCAGGAGATACACCAAATCCTGTGCTCAGTTTTATAGAATATTTATTGATAAATACTTAAAAAATCAGGCGATGTACTTAAGAAAAACAACACAATACTCAAATTATCGTCAACCTGCTGATTACAAAACCATATGAACTTAATAATTATACGCTAATACATCAATGCATCAATAACTTTATTCTAAACCTATATGTTTAAATTTAATTCCTATTTAGTAAAAATATAACCAGTCACCATTTAGTTTGCAGGAAATGCACAAGACCCGCCATCAGAGAGAAAGTATTATGTTTAAATTACATAACGTAATTAGTGTACACTTTGCAGGTATTATCTATGCTATTTACTTAGTTTTCTTTCCTTTTAATAAATATGAACTGCAAACGCAAAATTGATAAGAAATTATTTAAAATAAAATCAATATAACAATACTATTATGGTTAAATATTTGAAATGAAAAACCATAATATGCATTACTTGTTTCACGATTCAAAAATATCTATTAAATTACCTACCAAAAATAACCGTTACGCCCTAAGACTTCTTTAACTACTACATACATTAAAATAAAATATGTTTTACGAATTCTATGTTTCTCTTAAATAAAATACTCCTTAAAGATTATTTTAATACCGTAAAAAATGATCGGATGAACTCGAGTTGCTAGACGGCGATAAGATAATATAAAAATCTTTAATTTAAGATTGTTGAGTTGCTAGACATAGATGAATGAGTTAATAGAAAAAGACTGTCGAGTTTCTAGACGGTAATAAACACAACACCCCATGCAATAAAATATCTTGTAAAACTTATAGCTTTATATAATTTTTCCTGTTTTACTTTATTTTGCATTAAAATCCACTTATTTTAATAAATAACGTACCGATTTTAATTACGTATTAATATTATGGTGGTCTTGGGTTTAATTAAGGAAATTAAAAAAAGGACTTGCTTACCGGAACTAACCATTCGTAAATGTGTATTAGTCTTGGGTTTAATCAGGAAATAAAAAAAAGGATTACTTACCAGAACTAACCATTTGTAATTTCCTAAAAACTGTTTTAATTACCCTGTCGGGCGCCGTACCTACCTGCTTCACGGCGCAGTGTCGAAATTTCTTCTAACATAATTTTACTCTTCGATTACCCCAGATACAAACATAATTTGGTGTCAAAAGTGCGCCCGCCGAATTTTCCTGACTGTAATAAGGTCACGTACTGGCGTATTTTCCACCGTATAAAAATTTAGATAATATTGCAAAAGTTAAAATTTAAAAAAAATCATTATATTCACGGAAAAACACAAAAAGAGAATTAGCTTTTGAAACTTGATTTTTTATGGGGAGGGGTTCAACAAAGAAACAATTTTTCTCAGTTTTTATATATAATCATTTGAAAATATTATCAACGACAGTGAGGTCACGTCTGTGTTACGTCTAGGAGCTCGAACCATGTCCCCGTCTAGCAACTGAACTATGTCGGTCTAGCAACTTGAGTACACCGAAAAAATTGATAGTTTTTTCGAGTTATTTATCACCGCCAAATAAATTCGATATACAGGACTTATTTATGAGCTAATTTTATGAAAAAAGTTTATATAAAGATGGACCCGTAAATTATTTTTATTTTTACTTTGCTTAATTTAAATAAAATATAAAATCTGCACTAAAATTAGTGGCGTACATTATTTTTGTCACAAATACTTGTTCATGTGCCACTCGAGGCGTCACTGGACTTAATAAATTAGGTTAAGTAAGGGCTAAATAAGCCCATTACAGTTGCAAATAACACTGCCAAATTTCATCGACATCGGATAAGGAATATTGAAAATACCATTAAAAAAAACGATTTCTTTAAAAAAGTTACCATATATCTTGGAAACAATGCATTTCCGACCTATGTACTTTTTTCACAAAGTTAGCTTTAAAATAAGCCCCTAAACTTTTTTTTACCGAAGTTAGCAAACATTCTATATACAGGGTGTTCCAGAATATGAGGGCACTCTCTCGGATTCATATAAAGCACATGAAAATAATATAACAAGATTTTATTAACTTTTTTCTAAAGCCCCTCTTTACTGAGATATCTGCTCTTAAAAGACACCGTTAAAAAGCGTCTTTTCTTAAATTACTTTTGTATAAAGATGCAATTTTTAAGAGGATAAATATTAGTAAGCACTCCTTAAAATGGTGTCCTCCTAAAACATTTACATTCATTATGGCGCCAAGGGCGGACTAACCCTTACACAATAGTGCTAATTATTTTTACGCCCTGTATAATAAAGGAATAAAAAAGTATTTGTGAACAGCCTTAGCAAAAAGAGGTGTTGTTGTGTATTAACAAATACTATTTTCATTTCGTCATTATATAGGGTGTAAAAATAATTAGCACTATAGTGTAGTGTTAGTCCGCCGCCCCTGGCGAACTAGTGCTAATGTATGACAAGGACACGACTTTAAGAAGTCCTAAATATTAGGTATCATATAAAAAACTATTTCATTATACCAAGTACATAAAAGTTATTTGAGAAAAACCTATTCTCGGCGTCGTCGTTTTAGGGTACATAGGGTAAAGAGGGGCTTGTTTTAATAGTTGTGTTCTATATAAATCTGGGAGATTTCCCACATATTCTGGGATACTCTATATGTTATATTCGACCCTACATATTACGAAAAATATACGATAATTTTCTGAAAACGAACTTCCTTATTAATTTTTTAAATGTTATAATCGCCCGCAAATTTAGGTTAAAAACAGTGTAGTTCCCTAAAAATATCGTAACAAACAATGTAGTTATACGAATTATAATATGTCTTTTTAAAATGAATTTTGTAATTTGTAAATGCTCAAGAAAATCCCTCTTCCATTCCCTTCTCCTACGTCTACTAAAAAAATTAACGCATTAAAGCAATTTTAAATGAAAATTCAATGATATTTAGTATGTTATTCTTACTGCAACAGTGGACCCGTTTTTTCCTTTTCCTCCTTTCACTATATTGTTCTTAAAATCATTTAAAACAGCTACAAATCCCACATGGAATATCGACATTGTGATTTGGGTGGGGGTATATCCAAAAACCTATAATATTATTTTACCAAAATTAAATAATTTTAAAAACTTACATTTACAAACCTTTTTCGAAATTTTAAATAATTTAATGTAGTGTTTTATGTATGTCGTTAATATCAAGAAATATAAAAACAACATTTCTTCTAACTTAAAAATATGTATCGGAACGAACCCCCGTAGAAGTGCAGATTATTCTAAATAAAAAAGTGTTAAGTTAAGTAAAATCTTAGATTTTTTGGTTTAATTTTTGGGTTTTAAACAGCTGTGTGCACAATGCGTGCATAATTTGATAAAAATTTGAAGGGGATTTTATCAGCAAGATTTAAACCGTTTAAAAAAGCACTGAAATGACTGAGTCAGTCATCACTATGGGTAAAATTTGTTATATACCCATGATTTCGAATTAAAAGAACAGACTAAGGAGTGGTGTGATCCCAGCACTTGAGAACCAAATCGGCTAAGGATCTAAGAATCCGCCAAGAAGGCAGTTTTATACAAAAGGATGATAACTTTAAAAACTTCTAAAATAATAAACCAAGATTGTTACTGTAATCATTGGAACTAGATGTATATAAAAATTATTTAAGAGAAATCAGGTCAAGAGAAGAAAACAAAAACTTTTTAAAATAAAATTATTGCACGAATCAGAGACTTAATTTAGGAATTATTGCAATATCCAACCTATTCGCAAGGATTATTTCAAACTTCTCAATCACATCTCAAAAAACCTATGTAGGAAACAAATTGAATCGAATGAAGAGGTAAGAGTAATAGCAGTCTTGAAAGCATATTTCAATAGTGTTTTTGACTCTCACTATAGGGACAGAATTCATAAATTAGAAGATTAAAAAATGTATTAAAGTTCCTAATGAATAAATTAAATATTAAAATGTATTTGAAAACAGAATTGTAGTTTTGTTGTTCGTTTTAAAGTATTTTCCTTGGTGACCAAGAAAAACAAATAAATTAACACAAATTGATGCAATTAAACCTGATGTAACGGCGACAAAAGTGTTTAATTATCTTAATAGATAAACAATTGTTGAAATACACAGTGTATTAAAAATATTATACAGGTTATTCTATTTAAGAGGAAAATGACATATTTTTCTACTTTTTCTGTGTTTTTAAGGAATTAATCAAGATAGTCAATATATTTTGGCTCTGAGAATTTGAAATCTCAATTAGAAAAGAATTGCATAAATAAATAAAAGGCTTATGCCATAAATGTTGCGGTTTTAAATGGAACACCCTATTTATTATTTTATTTTTAGATTCTATGGACAATTCTCTACAATTTTCAAATTCTCCGAGCTTAAATACATCGATTGTCTATCTTAAATTTAAAAAAATTGTGGATAGTCAAAAATATGCCGTTTTTCCTCTTATATGGAATACCCTGTACCATTTGTAACATCAATACAATATGAAATTATATTAATTAATGTGTCATGTTTTAATTAAACCTAAATTACTTTTTAATATACTAACTGAGAAATAAATCCAAAAACTTAGCAAAATCGTTTTTATTTAGATACAACTTTATCTAAATATTTTTATCTTGGCGAAAACGTTTCGAAAAGTTGGATTTTATTGATTTTCAATTGGCTGGCTATTAGATCTTATATCCACAGTAGAGATGCAAATTGGGCAGATTAAGTTTTTAAGCATTGCTAGTTTCTTTTGTGTTGTTTGGATTTACATATCACTTAGTATAATTTATAAGCAATACAAAATAAACTTTTGTACAAAATTTACGCATACGGGAAATTAAACTAAGCCCCATCTAGAAAAATTAGTTGCTGGATGTACAAAGGTAGAAATGTTTTTTCTGGTAACTTATTTTTTTAAAAATACAGGGTGGCTATTTGAAAACGAAACTGAGCTAATTTTGGGAGCTCCAAGTCATTTAAGGAAGAACGCTCGGACCTGTCCATTTTTGATTTGAGAGGAAACGAAAACATTTTTTGCATTTTTAACCTCCTGAACCGCAACCGTCTAGCAGGAGTAAGATTCACCCCCAAAATCCTAAACGGAAAGAGGGGTCGAGTGATATCTTATTTTGAAGGTCTCTTGACCCTGATTACAACTGCCAACTTTGAAGCCTTGTCAAAATTTTGATTTTTATCAAAAATCTTTCTATTTTTATTTGGACTGCATACTTGTTATGCGAAAATTAAGAAAACATATCACGCCCTAACATTGTTTATGACGGCTAAAAAGTAAAACTGTTTTGTCTTCAATGTTTCTATAAATTTGGAGCAAGGCGTTTTCATCCCCTTCCAATCAATCGCGTATCCTGTATAATTTAAGGTTACATTTGATAATGTAATTTATTATTACGAACAGAAAAAGTCCTACGAATTCTTTTGATATCTGCACTCTTAATGACAGTACCGAAATAGAACCTGTTTGACATATTTACAAGAGCAAACAAATTTTGTTTCTTGATTTTACACACCACTGTTTAGTTTTATTTTTAATATCTTTTTATTTTGTCCCGTCATTTGTGGATATTTCAAATAAATAATCATTTCTAAGAAACTAAAATCCTTTTAGTAATTACTTATGGCAATTTTTGCTAAAATTTCATTTAACGCAAGTAATTATAACTATAGGTTTTAGAAATATCGCCGGGTTCCTTTATTAATTTTGTAAAAAGCCCTTTTAAAGCCACCCATGTATATCCAACACAAAAATAATTTTGTGGATTTTTTTTATCAAGCAGGACTTTTTATTAATTAAATTTGGTAAGAATTATGAAGTTACTCTGTACCTATACCTCAAATGCAATATGACGTCAACTTTTTTATTATTACTTTTAAGAATAAAAGTTATTCTTTATAAAAGTTTTGTATGGTCTAAAGCCTTAAATCACATATCAAAAAGTCATCTACGAGGTTTGGCCAAAAATGTACGTTTTGCTTAAGAGGATGCCGTAGCACATTAAATTGAGCTAAAACGCGATTCGCTATCGGAAAGTTGGTTATTTTTACGGTTTTGTAATTTTGGAAAATTTCATGTGTTAATTATTAACATTACCAAAAATCAAATAACTTTCCGATAATCTTTGGATCATTTTAAAAACTTTTCTATATACAACTTTCTTCCAAAACAAATATTTACAAAATGGCAGCGAATCGCGTTTTAGCTCAATTTAACGTGCTACGGCATCCTCTTAAGAGTAAAGTACCTGTATTTTTACTAATATAGAAAATTGTTATAAAGTAAAATACATTATTTAATGTTTAGAACTAAAAATTACTTTTTAATATATATTTTTTTTTATTTACAAGATTTTTTATATTTTAATTTAGGGTTGTTCATTGGTTTAATATATTTAATAATTTTAAAGTTTATATGACAATTCTACGTCCTACGCAGGCGCGGCGCGGCGCGGCAATTTTCCCTAGGATAGATTACTTTCAATGCAAAACGTTTTGTCAGGCGTAGGGCATTCATACGTCCTATGTGTATACAATTTGATACCTGATGGTTGCATTTTAGGTTTTGGACCATGCAGAACTTTTTATAAAAATAACTTTTTTCACAAAGTTATTAATAAAAAGTTTCCCATATGACGCCAACTAATGTAGACACCCACACACTTTAAGGCAATTTTGCACTGATTGGAATACTTTTTGCATTTAACTATCTGGATTAAAAAGTTATACTATTACATTCAAATTTTATAAGAATTTTCCGTATTGCGTTAATTTTGTACAGTGGTTTGCCCTGTTTTACTAATTTGATACTTCATCCACGAAATAAATTGATAAAAACCTACATATATTATATGCATACACACCTCAAGGGTAAGTCACATATTGGAATGTGTATTGCAGCGTAGTGCTAAATATTTTAATATCAAAATTATTATAATACGGTTACATAGGTAATAAAATAATTTTAAATACTAGTATCTTATCCATCTAAAAAACTTAACTTTAACGTCACACTACATCATTTAACACTTCTAGGAGATAATTTAAAAATTGATTACCTCGTAAGTATCCCCACTAATCTGTGTCATTATTTGTATCTGTTATGTATTTTTACTTTGATTTATTGATTTTTTTTGGGTATGTAAATATCAAACCTAATCAAAATAAAATAAATGGTTTAAGAAAAATTAAAGAATCCATTTTTTTACCTTATCATAATAATAAAACAAGTCATTTTAATTTAAAAATGACCAACGCTGATACAACGGAACCGACATGTGCTCGCATTAGTTTAAAAAATCAGTTACAAATAAAATTAGCCTTTCTTTATTTGTGTTTGCTTAAGGCACCTCTTAAATTAAAATAACCTGATCATATAAATTAAAACTTAAATGCAATAAGAACACATTGCTCCAAATAACCTGATTTTTTGCCTCCACCGAACACGAATTATTCAGCGGCAGCTTAACTAATTATTCTCCAAAGCAACAGTTGAAACAATACTGTCTTACAATGGTTATTTTTCTTCAAATGATATTAAAAGCAGGTTTTTAATGACATCTGATATGGTTAAAACGGATATTTTTACTGCCTGGTTATTAACTCCATCTTACTTTTTATTTTTTTAAATATTAAAATAAATTTTGCATAGGTATATCACCTAAATGTGCAAAATTTCATGGATTAAGTTGTTTTTGGTACCTTCGGTGTAGCCGTAAATAACCAGAAGTTAGATGTTAAAAAGTAGCAAACATTGTGTTATTGTACGCGTAATGACGTTTTCTATTCAACTAAATAAAGTTGAGGTCGTTTTTGCTAAATCGGAAGTAACAGCAAACCGCTGAATCCATGAAATCTTACACATGAAGGTTATAGACCTTCGTACAAAAGTATATTTTAAAAATAAATAAGTAACGGGGGCTAAAGACACCAAGTATTTAGGGTAAGTTTTTTTCGGAAACTACTGAACCGACTTTGAAAAAGTAAAGTCTGTTGAAAAAGAATTAGAAACCCTTTAACATAAGGTATAACTTAAACCTCTTTCCCATTTGAATTGTTTAACGTTTGTGTTGGTGGGGGAGGGAATAACCCTCGACAAGTAAATTTAGACACAAAAATATGTTCTCTAAATATTTATAATAATTATATTTTATAATAAAAATTTAAGGTTTAGGATTTTTTTATAAGTATACAAATAACAGAACTATAGAATTTTTAATTACATACATGTATATACATATATTTAAACCGATTTTTTCAAATAAAATAATATAAAAAAGGCAGATTTAGGAAAGAAAAATACCCTCAAGAAAGCATGCTAATTAACAAAACAACAAAGTATTAGTAGGTATTTTTAAAAAGGACAAAATAGTTTTAGTAGGTTTTTGAAATTGGTAAAGATTTATTTTTGGACAAAACAATTTCTGGTTTGCCAAGCTGCCCAATATGTAGGGTGTCCACAAAATACGTGTAAACATTTTATTACCGGTTTCTAGCATTATAACAGGAATTAAGCCAACCAAACTACGAGTATATCTAAAAGAATTAGTGGCTTTTAATACAGTTATTAAAAATTTGAATTTTAATAACAATGTTTTTAGAGATCGCTGCAAAATGACGATTCTTAGATTCTAACTATACGAAAGTTTATAAACATTACATATTAAACAAAAATTATTCCATAATCATTTTGGTTATTATAATACAGATATTCTTATCTGTTAACTAAATGTATTAAGAATTTTTTTTATTGAAGTTATCATTTAAGGTTAAAAAAACTTTTTAATAACCAAAACTAGATGCATTAAATTGTATTAACTTAATGTCGCGTTTAAATATTAGATGGCCACGTTAAAAAAACATAACAATCCCAAGAATTTTTAAATTATTTGGCCTTTCCTACTGTTAAAAAAATGTATTTTAGATATATTCTGACGTCAGGGGGCATACAATATTTTACACGTATTTTGGGAAACCCAGGATCAAAATATCTTCTGTTTATTGTAATTTTTGTCTAGCCACCAGAAAAAATAGAAATGTAAGGAAACCTTTTTTAGGGGTTGAAACCCATTTAGAGGTTTTTAACAGCATTTCATAAAGAAACACAAGGAAACAAAACAGTACTTTTCAGAATTATTACATTACATTCCATTTCAGCACAGACAGAAATATATAATTCTGGTACAAAATATTGTATAGCTACAAATATATTAATTTTTAATGTATACAGGGTGTTCCATAAAGAACAAAAATAATTTCACAAGTTCCTACATTGTTTTTGCAACCTTCTCTTACAGAGATCCCTGAAGAACGCTGCCGAAAATCGGTTTTTCTAAAATAGCTTTTATAGTAGTTGGTTGATAAATATTAGTAAGGGCTGCTTAAAATTGTGTTATTGTACAACACTTCCATTCTTTAGTTCGCCGAGGGCGGGCTAATCCAACAACAATTAATAGTGATAATTATTTTTAAACCCTGATATGAAATGAATGTAATTTTTTTTAATATAAAACTTAAACCCCGACCAAAAAAGGTACATTTGTTTAAAGTCGATAAGTTAAAGCGTCTCTTACAAAAGAACTTTTTGCTTAAATAGGATTTTATTAAATAATAATACAAAATCGGTTGGACCTGCAGTATCTCAAATCCTAGCTCTAATTATGGGGGATTGCTGAGCCCTCCACAACGCTGCAACATTGTTTCTCATTTAACGATATTGAAAAAAATTCTTGCAATCAAATTTTCTTTGATGTCAATTGAAACAGTTTAGAGCATGGGTGGCCAACCAGCCGATCGCGATCGACCTGTCGATCGCGACTATTAGTCCAGTCGATCGTGGCAACGCAAAAATATAATAGGTTAAACACACTGCACAACGTTATTACCAACTACTCATCGTGTATCATTTTTGAATCGCCGAAGGGTGTAATTGGTAGCACTGGGCGTCGTCAGTGAAAAGTCGATCTTGAGTCCAAACAAATGGGCCACCCCTGGATTTGACTAAAGTTTTTATATGTCCGTATTTGGGCCAAAAGTTTTTGACGAAAACGCTTCAATTTATAGACATCGAATAAGAGTACATGTTTGTTTAGCTGTGGGTTCAAGCTATATAAAAATACTATATTTATTTTTCTATTATACAGCGGACTAGAGAATGCAATTGTTCACCAATGTCCTAACAATGTTTAAGTCCTAACTAATATTTGTTATATTACATAAGTATTGAATATTGAATTATACCAAGCATTATAAAAAATATATAAGAAAAACCAATATTCAACGGCGATTACATATCTCTGCATCGAAAAGCCGTAAAAGAAAGAAATAGAAACTGGTTAGAATTTTCTACTAGAATATAAATCTGAGAGATAGTCCATATATTCTGCGATCCTCGTATGGTTAAACATGTGGAAAAGCTTTTGATTCCGCCTTAAGTTGCGTCTCACTGTATTACGAAACAAAAATCCAGTAAGGTACTAAGAATATAAATCATAAAAAAATAAGAGCAGCTAGACAAAATATTACAAACCTACAAACACAAAAAATGGTTTTTATGATATGGTCCCAAGTCATGCTCTCCACCCGAATTGTTTTTTTTTCGTAAACTTACGGCAACAGTGGATCCGTTCTTGCCAACGCCTCCGGTAAAAATAACTATTAAGCTTCTATAGAGGCACCAGGTGCCGCAGATAAAGGTGCTTAGTGGTATTAAGTACCATAGTATAAATGTATCACTGAAAAACTACCGGCGAGATATTTTTTATTAACTAATATGACCTCGATGTGATGAGAAGATAAGAAGTTTTAATAAGGTTGTGGTAAAATCATTAAAAATAGTAATTTATGTAACAAGTGCATAAAGTGATTATTTTTTTACGAATGGGAAGTTTGACAGCACGAGCCGTTAGGCGAGTGCGGCAATCCGACAAGTAAAAGACACTTTATGCATGTGTTACATACTATATTTTTCTACGACCGTATAAAAATTGTTCAAATTACCAGTTAATACATATTTTATTTATTTAAACCCATTAATTTTAATTTTTAGCACAGCCATATTGCAAAAAAAAATCATAGCCTCCTTATTTCTTCAAAGACAATTATTCTCCTCATAACTATGCCGTTATGATTTAATTTTAGAAAATTGTATGTACTTACTTTTTGTTGAAATAATACTAAAACAGTATAAATTTCTTTTCAATTTCTTAGTCATCCAAATTCATTATTAGTAATAATTTTAAATAATTTCTATTAAATTTATTCGCAAACTGCCAAATTTTAAAACTAGTGACACGTGAACTAAAAAAAACAATGACGAAATCAAAGGTAACTTGACCGTTTGCTTCAGCTGATGTCGCATTGCATAAATTGATATGTTTATTGTAGTAGGCATGAAAACAAAACACTTAAAAGTTTCGTGTAAAGGGTTAAAAAACTTTTTTAACAGTTTATGTAGTGTTCTGGAATGGAGTACTTTATCTTCATGTTAACGATTATAAAATCTGCATTTTTTTAAACAGTCGTAGAAAAACATATTTTTTGTTTTCGCCAAATTCAAATACCTTAAAAGAAAACTAATGCGACATCAACGATGTCAAATAGTGACATTATGTGACATTAGATTAGCAGATTTAGCTAGGACTTCAACCATATGTTCTTTAACCCTTAGCTTAGAGTTGACATAATATTGTAAAAGCGACTCTAAGAATGGCAAGAATCCAAAAAATATTTTTTCTTTAAGGGGGTATTCTAGTCTAGAAATTGGAAAAAATTGTTTTTTATAATTCGATAGACTAGGTACTTAACAATATCTCCCTCAAAGGACTTGTCAAAATTCGAATTATTTTTAAATTTACAGCTGTTATCGTGACCTGACAACTAGACCGGTTTGAGAGGACGACTCTTAACAATATGCGATTGGAGGGCGGGCTACCCGTATGAATAACTTTCTGTCCTGCTTTCCATGATACTTCTAGTATACTACATCATGTAGGAAGCTGGGGTGGCTGATTAAGAGAACGTATGGTATATGTATCATGCTATCAGTTACGCAGCCTTAAACTTAACGTAAAACTTTAAACGGGTTTTTCTCGAAACTACCTTTTTCGATACAGTTGCCACGATATCTCAAGTTCTAATCAAGCGATTTACTTAAAATCTGGCATGAATATTCTCCAAATATCTTACTATCTCCTGAACTTACAAAAATTTAAAAAATTAAATTTCATATATTTTTTAACATTTAAGAAATCTTAAAAAGTAGTTAAATAAACGATCTTTTTATTTAGAAGCAGCCATTTTATTTAAAAAAAAATCAGTTTTGGTTTAGGCCATGATGAAATTCGTATTATTTAAGAATCTGTAAATTTTTAATTGTTCAAATCACCATGAAGGTAGAAATCTTGGCAACCAAGACATGACTTTTTTTTCTTCCTCCACTTTAAGGACGCATAACTTCATGAATATTTATTTATGTTTGTTGAAATTAATTTTGTGTACTCTTTATATATGAATAAAGAAATGATTAAAAAATTGATAGTAAAAATATTAATTGCTTTTTTTTATTCATTGACAAAAAATGCTCGAAATTCGGGTTTCTAGACTAGAATATCCCCTTAAATTGAAAAAACATGTTATGTATTCGATAAGGGTGACAAAGTTTAAGAAAATAGGGATGAGGTAACCACATTTTTATTGTTATTATTATTTTTTTAGCGGTAAGTTTTCAAGAATCTGAAGTAGATATTTAATATTTGTAAAATATATAGAAGTTAGCACGTTTTTAGTATGGATGTCATGAATATATCAGTCGATGTTTTGATAACATTCATGGTTTTAACTCATGTTACAATTAATGTTAATTTGGCTAATTCATATTTTTCTTATTTTAATTGCATTGATGCGATATATTTAGCCTTTCTGTATAAATATACAAAACATTTTAAATTTATGTAAACAAGGAAATCCAAACATTAAAATAGATATAATTGTTTAATTGTTAAAATACAATGTGTCAAAGATAAGGAGGGCCAGTATGGGCATCTTGGAAATGGTAAGATATGAATTCGGTTAAATGGGAACAATGTTATGGTTTCATGTGCCTAATAATATGCTGTTTGGAGAGTTTTAAAATTTCAAGTATTTCTGGAGATATCCGGAAAAAAAAACGAAAAATTAGACATTTGATATATTTTTTCTTCTGGTCATATTTATAAAAGGATTTTATAGAATTTGCACTTTTGCATTTCCACTTTTTCTGCTCTATCCAATGGTAGAGTTTTATTTAAAATACAATTTTTCGTTTTCGTTGGACCATCATCAACGGTATTTTTTAAATTTTATTAAAATATCAAAAATATAAAGCCACTTACCCCCTGGCACTACTTAGTTACATTTTTTAAAATACGGTCCAGATATTTTAATATTGAAATTTCAGAGACAAATTTTATTTCGAATTCACATTATGGTTTAACCGTAATACAGACCTGTATTTTTCAGAATTCAATAAAAATGGTAAACTCTACATTTTAAACTAATTCATCAAATGATTTACTTATAAAATAACAATTATTATACGGAACTTTTTTTTAACCAGGTAAATCAAACAGTAAACAACAACTTTGATAATTTTTAGTTGTAATTTATCTAAGATATCAAAAAAGCCATGAAAATAAATAATTAAGTTATTGATAAATAATAACTTAACATTAACGTTAAGGTGATGGTAAGAGCATTAACTTTATATGGTGTTTATAAAATATCAGGACCGTATTTAAAAAGTGTTAAGTTAGTGATACTAGGTAGATGTTGTAAAGTTTTGCCTGGTTTATTAAACTAATTTATTAAGTTAAAATCAAATTTCTAACTTTTCGTTTTTTTGCGGATACCTGCGGAAATACTCGGAATGTTAAAACTTTCTAAACAGCATATTATTAGGCACATAAAACCTTAACTTTTTACCATTTAACCGAATTCGTATCTCTTACCATTTCCAACTGGCCCTCCTTATCTTGGACACGTTGAATTATCTACAACCTAAAAAATGGCAATTTATACTCTTACTTACACTTAAAAATACAATTTTTACATGTATAATTAGGTTCATTATTGCCTATAATAAAACCACGATGATAAATATAATAGATATTTAAAACAAACAGTATGATTATGCATGATGATAAGGTTTTTGATGTAAATAAACATTTTTTATAATAAATAACAAGAATATTAAGTTCCTGGGATCAGAAAATATACCTAGCTAAATATCAAAAAATAATTTTAAAAAATTACTACAGTGTAATCCATAAAGTGTGTAACAAATGAAAAACTTTTTTATTGCAATTTCCAAAAAATATATTTTTTATAAAAGTCAGTGCATAGTCTCAAACTGTATTAGCAGTAATTAATTTTATAAAAAGTTTAATGGTATACAGGGTAGGTCAAAAAGATTAAAAACTTCCTAAGAGAATAATGCTTCTATTTTCAAAAATATATATAAAAAGTTATGCCTAAATACCAAATCTTGGCCTCTAATTTAAAAATTTGTTATTTTTTTAAACTTTGAATTATCTGTTCCACACTTTTATAAGGATTTAAAGCAAAGATTTTTGTTTGCTAAATAAGAAATTTTTATATGCACATATCATGGGTTGTTTATTTGTTTTTTTGAAAGCATATTTGTAAAATTATAGGAACCCATTAAATATCCTTGCAACAAACTTGAAATGGGCGGTGAGGTAAAAATATATACTTAAATCCAGTTAAATTTTTGTATTTAGAGAAGCACAGTTACTTTACAGTTTTTAATTTTTTAAGCTGCTTCTTATAACCTTTAACTTTTAATAATACTTTCAACTGCGAACAAATAGAGATCATGCATCAACTTTTATAAACAATAAAATTGTCTAACAAACTGCCAATAAAGAAATTTTCCATTTGTGTTGCACATCTAAAGGCCGATACTGGATAACAAAAGAAAAAAATTTTACATACATACCTTTACAGACCAGACACTGGGACCAAAAATCGCCGATATAAGCAGGATACCCATTATGGTCATTTGTGCTTCGGTAACGTCTACTTTTCCGAAACGTAGAGTGCCAGAAACGTAAGTCTGCCAATGGGCACAATAAAATAGGGTCATGGCGCAGAAACACTAAAGAAAAATTAGTCGTTAGTCATGTCAAGCTAAACCAATCACTCGCAGTAAGAGAGACAAAAAACATTTTTCGAATTTAAAAATAGACTATGGTAGAGAAGTCCAAGAGGAGATTTCGGAATTTACTACAGCGCGGCAGATTAATATACCGGAGGATACCTTGTACCCGGTTAAGTACCTCAACCAAAGATGAGCCCCAATAGGTCCGATTGTAAAAAACAAAAATATATCCATCAGAAATTGTCGAGCACGTCAGATTAAGGTAGGGTGAGTTAATTACATGCTAAACAGTGTATATACCACTAGTCTGACAATTTGAGAGTGGCGTAAAGGAAACGGAGGGTTACAAAAAAGTCATTTTGACAGTTTCGAGCGTCGCGATTTTTTTATTTTAAAGAAAATAATTAAAGGATAACGAAAAATATATATTCCGATACGATCTGAACGATTTTCACAAGCCCAAATATTAACAATTTTTTTTACATATTTAAAAATCTATAGCCACAAAATGTATACATTATATAACTTTATTTTCTTCTTATCATCTGAGCTTTGCAACCCAATAGGTCTCTTTGACGCTCGAGTAAATTCCCATTTAGCATCTTGGGCTCCCATACTACTTGAAATCCCCATTTCCTTGCAGGATAATGAAAATTTCATTTGTCGCCTCTGTCAAAAATGCATGTAAATAAAAAAAATCGCCCAACCCTATATAATCTCATACAGGGTGGCTTTAAAAAGGAAGGACCTATTTCAAAATTAATAAAAGATATCTTTATAAAACTAATAGTCGTAGAGTTGCGACTAAAAACCTAACAAAACCGACCAAGAAAAATTATTACTGAAAAGTATTTACAGTTCCCAAAATTTTTTATTATTGAAACAACCAATAATGAGGTTTATTATTTTACCACTTTTAAGGTTTCCCAAAACCGTTTTAAATAAGAAAAAACTGATGTTAACACCCTTTTGGTCAATTGCTGAACTCTCACCTGCTAGGAGTACCTACTGGGGTTTACATCATTACTTACCGTCTTGTTTTGGGAATAATTGGGGCCTACTCTATTTTAAATTCGAAAAATATTGATTTATCCTTAGCCAGCATCTCCTAATGGGCATACACATGATGAAGCATGCCTTCAAGTCTACCTCAATAGGCAATTCTGAGAGTAACACTGATGCTGTCATCTGTATAGGAACGCGCCGTCAGTTCATTATACACACGATCGCACTTACTCGCGACCTCCCTTTCAGTTCATGTTGGCTTGAAGGCATGACTGGCCGTGTGTATGCCCATTTACGGCTTAAAATAAATAAAATACAAGTACCTGAAAGAACATCCAGGCAGGAAAATTTCCTAACTGCACCGCAGTACAGGCAGAAACAGCAACAAAAACAGTAGAGAGAGAATCACATCCATGATCGAACAATTCACCTAAAGGGTTCGCAGAACCCGTCCGCCGGGCCTGTTTGCCATCAATGGCATCGAGACTCTGGTATACAAATAGACCCACTGCGCAAAGGGCGCAGGCCCATCGAGGCGGTTCTTCTTTTGCATCGGGAGAAAATCTAAAAATGGTTGACATAGAGTATGTGTACATGGTTAAACTGAATCCGATTTAACCAAACGGATCGTCTTTAGGAACGTGATCTAATTGGTCGATTTCAAGGTTTCATTTGAAATTAACCAATCAGAACACGTTCCTAAGTTCGATCCGATCGATTGAATCGGATTCAGTTTAACGATGTACAGAGTGGCACCTTTTCGTTTATCTTGCAGGCTATAGCAAAAACTAAAAAAGAAAGAACAAAATCTTATTGCACAATCTCGATTTGGATTTTTGAAACAAATTCAGTGGTAAAAGTAAATCATGGCTAACTTTATTTGTTTTGGAGATACCGAGAGTTTTTCAAATTTTGTCAATTTGGCCAGGCACGTGTAACTTGCTTGATATTAGAGATGAAACAAAAATGTAAATAGAAAAGTTGTAGGGATTTTTACATAAAATTCAGTGGCGTACCTTTATTTTTTCCATTGACTTTTATTTTAAAGTTATAACACAAAGTTGTTTTAAACGAACGCCCTGTATATTTTATCATTAGTTAAAATGTCTCCTTAAATGCTATAAGAAATAACACATTCGATATATCTATTTTTTAATAGTTCCGAAAATATGGTCATCATCATGGTATATTATATTACCGTTGCAAAGATATTTCAAAGAAGTTTAGCAAAATACCATGCACATCTGATATCTTTATCATTTACAGTTTTGGAAATATGACCATATAAATCTAAAAAATAGTAGTTTAAGATTTAGACGCTTATATTTCCGAAACTGTTAAATGTGGTAAACCCCAGGAAGATCGGTCAAAAACTATTTAAGTGATTGTGCCCGCCAATTTTAAAATAAAGTTTGGAGAAAAACGCGTTTAAACTTTGAATAGGTATATAAAAATACATTGATTATAGTGACTTACCGACTCTGTAATATAAAAAATAGTGAACATTATATTCTAAAATTTTAGTGACATGTTCCTAAAAGACTATATTAACATATTGTGATTTTTTTTCTTTGACATCTACCCCCTTAAGAAAATTAAATTATTTGCTTTGAGCGACGCAGGTCATGGAGAAATCTCATTCTAGAAGATTCATCAATTTTAGTCGTTCAACCAATTTTAACCGCTGTAATAATTGGTGACAACTTTGACGTATAATACAAGTAAAAGGTAAACAAAGTTGTCAATTTTTACTTGAAAAAGAGAAAAGCAAAAAAGCTAAGCAAAAGTGTATTATTTGTTAGTAACAAAGACTGTTGTCAAAAGAACCTGCTAATCCTTCATTAAATAAATATTAAAGGCTTTACATATATCATGTAATATATGGATTATCATATTATAAATGCATAAATCAGCAGCATATTGTCAATATTTACTGTTTAAAAGGGCATAATTAATACAATCGTTTATTTTTTCTATGGTGAGCTAATGTTATTTTATGGAAGAGAATATTATCAAAGTAATGATGGGTTTTATCATAAAAAAAATCAATTAATTTCTGTATTTATTTTTTTTCTTATACGCAAGATCTGCCAAAAACATCGCCGCTGTCCGGGAAAATGTACAGGAGAATCAGAGGCAGTCGATTTCGCGTTCACCGTCAATAGCGAGCGCTATAGGTCCATGATTACAAACTTCTTTTGACCTGGATTGGGTTATATGGACATCCACAATATGTGGTTTCAGCAGGACGGAGATACATGCCACACAGCTCATGCCACATTGGATATTCTCCACGAGCGATTTACATAGACGACTTAAGAAAACCCCACAAGAAATAGTCTAATGGGGTAATTTAGACTTTTTCTTGTGGCGTTTTCTTAAGTCGCAGGTCTATGTAAATAAGCCATCAAAAACAGCGTCTCTCAGAGTCAACAAAACCCATGCGCATAAATCTGGTTGAAATTCATGGAAAATTGGAGAGTTCGGATGCGCGAAACCCTATGAAGGTGCGACGGACATTTGCATGATGTAATATTCCATACATAATGGCATTGACAAGCCTTTTAAATGAATAAAGAATTTTGATGATAACTCAAACACACATTGATTTATTTAAATTTAAAAATAGGAAGCGCTTAATGAAAGACCCTTTATAAAAGAATAGAAATTCAGTTAAATTTTACAAATTCGTTTTAATTTGATTCAATTGCTGTGCTAAATAAAAATTTTACCAAATAAATAAATAAATAGAAGGCGATGACTTACTATTTAGGCATAACTTTTAATTTTAAATTAATTTTCATTCAACGTTTTGTTGTAATTTTAAAAATAAGGGTGTTTTGCTTTATTTATTTATTTATTTATTTAAGCAATATACGGGATACCCCATTATAACATTTCTTACAGATACATAAAATATAAAAGATAAGTATAAAACATAAAATAAAATTACTTTATACATATATCAGAAAATCATAGTTATAGAATCTACAAATTAACACTTACATTAACCACTTAATAGTGATCTGAAGCATTGCTTTCGAAAGAGATTAAGTGAGCTTCCAAAAGGATCTATACTAGGATGGGCATTCAAATATGCTAGGGAGCGTGAGATTGGAGCATGAAAACCATAGTTAGTCCGATGAAATTGAACTGAAAATAGCTGATTACTTCTAAGCGATCGAGTAGGGATTTTAAAACAAATTTGCCCGAGAAGAACCGGACAATCAATGTTTCCATTGATTTGTGAATATATAATTGCAATTTTTTTTGAACATTCTCTAACTGGGTTTTATAGATATTATAAAAAGGGGACCATATCATAGATGCATATTCAATGTGAGATCTCACAAGAGAACAGTACAGTAAACGCAGTGAATTCACTGACAAATCCGCACCCACCCTCAAGATAAAACCCAACATTTGTAAAGCTTTCCCCGTAATATGCTTGTAGTGTTCTCTAAATGTATTATGTGAGTCAAAAAATATTCCCAAGTCCTTAATGTTTTCTACCTCTTCCAATAGGTTATTTCCCACTATACAGGGTGATTCACGGTCAATGGTAGGTTAGACGTTTATAGAAAACGGAACGCAGAATTTTTCTGAAAATTTGGCATCTTACATTTTCTTACCTGTTCTATCGATCTAAAATATTTTCAGCATTGCGACGTTGCCGCTTCTATCAAAAAGTCCTAGAAACTTTATTTTTTTAAATGGAACACCCCCTATATTAACAAGTTTTTATATTCGCCCTTTTATTATAAAACTTTTTGGTAATATTGCCCTATACCTATCTCAATCGGTTTTCGAGATAAAAAATAATTTGTGTTAAATATGGTCCAAAACATGGCCCTAATTAAACTTAAGTAAATTAGTGCTCTCAATTCATGAAAAGTTGATGTTTTTGTGGTAGTTTAGACAGACACGATGTATTTAATTTACACCGAGAAATCGACTCCATATCATACAGGGCGTGCTAAAATTACTATTATTTCCGTTATTCTTAAAAGGGGTCAAAAGATCATTTTTTCAAATGAAACCCCCTGTATATTACTCAAAAAAATTAAAGATGAAGAAGAATGCTTTAAGATGACATATCATGTCCCTATACCTAAATCATTAAGTTTTCTTAATAAGCCGCTTTTTGTGAAAAATTATTTTTAAAGAATTTAATTTTAAGTAACCATGGAAATATCAAGCTTATGACACTTTGGTGACTTTTATAAGTAACTTATAAACAGTTATTGACTTCTTCTCTTCTTGAGTCTTTAACATAATCTTCCAAAATGGATAGTGATAAAAAAATGGGGTTTCAAGAAAAATTTGAACTAAATGTTTTCTGTATTTTTAAGAAGAATAAAATTAGCTTTTTTATTTATGATGACACACTGAATGCTCAGAGATATCTCAAAATACTAAGGAAGACTGTTACCCTTTTTGTCGATAATTTGTCTTTAGAGGAATATAGGAATTCGTGGTTTCAAATGGACGGATCGCCAGCTCATTGTACCCAGGAAGTTTCCAGGGAACTTTACGAAATGTTTGACGATCGTTGGTTTAGGCGCTTGGGGCCATGGGAATGGCCACCGAGATTACCCGATTTCACGCAGCTTGACTTTTTTTTTTTTGGTGTTTTAAAAGAAATGGTGTACATTACTCCAGTACCTACTAAAGAAGAACTGCGACGGCGAATAGTGCGGTGTATTGAAGATCTGGATCCCCATCAAATTGAAAAAGCAACCACGAGTCGTGTACAAAAGCACATTTTAAAATGTTTAGAATGTAATGGAGTAGTCGTACACACTTCCTCTTGTTCATTGGTCTTAATTCAGGATACCTTTGGTTAAATTTTTTGCAACTTCTGGCAATGATTTGATCATAAAATTCAAAGTCACCAAACTGTCATAAGCTTGATATTTCCATGGTTACTTAACATTAAATTCTTTTAAAAAAATTTTTACAAAAAGCGGATTTATTAAAAAACTTTGATGATTTAGGTATAGGGACATGATATGTCATCTTAAAGCGTTCTTTTTCATCTTTAATTTTATTGAGTAAAATACAGGGGTTTCATTTGAAAAAATGGTCTTTTGACTCCTTTTAAGAATAACGGAAATAATAGTAATTTTAGCACGCCCTGTATGATATGGAGTCGATTTGTCAGTGTAAATTAAATACATCGTGTCTGTCTAAACTACCACCAAAACATCAACTTTTCATGAATTGAGAGCGCTAATTTACTTAAGTTTAATTAGGGCCATGTTTTGCACCATATTTAACACAAATTATTTTTTATCTCAAAAAACGATAGAGATAGGTATAGAGCAATATTAACAAAAAGTTTTATAATAAAAGGGCAAATATAAAAACTTGTTAATATAGGGGTGTTCCATTTAAAAAAATTAAGTTTCTAGGACTTTTTGATAGAAGCGGCAACGTCGCAATACTGAAAATATTTTAGATCGATAGAACAGGTAAGAAAATGTAAGATGCCAAATTTTCAGAAAAATTCTGCGTTCCGTTTTCCATAAACGTCTAACCTACCATCGACCGTGAATCACCCTGTATATCTCTGATCTACTTTCTTGTTTTTTTATAAAAACTTATACTGCAACATTTTGCTACATTAAGTGATAAGTCATTTGTTACTGACCAGTTATAAAAGGATGTTAAATTTTGTTGTAATATGTTGGAATCAGGCTCACTCTCAACCACACGAAACAGTTTCAAGTCAGCAGCATAGAGCAGAAAATGGCAGTTGTTCAAATAGCTGTCTAAATCACTCAGAAACAAATTAAATAATATTGGAGCACAATGACCCCCTTGAGGAACACCTGACGTTACCTCAATCCACCCCGATTCAAAATTACCAATCTTTACTTTTTGTCTTCTACCTACAAGCATACTTTGGAACCAGCGTACAGATCGATCACTAAAACCCAGCGCCCGCAACTTAGCTATAAGCAACCTATGATTCACCCTGTCAAATGCTTTGGAGAAGTCAGTGTAGATCGAATCTACCTGAGAACTCTGCTCCAACGCATTCAACAGAATGGTCTCATATGACACCAAATTTGTAATCGCTCCCCTGCCATTCACAAAACCATGCTGACTCCCCCAGTCATTCTCCCACACTTCCAACTAACCTGATCGTAGACAATACTATCGAAAAGCTTTGGAATTGCGGACTGTCTAGATATACTTCTGTAATTTTCTATATTTTCCCTTTCCCCTGATTTAAAAATAGGAATTATAAAGCTTTCCTTCCAGACTTCTGGAAGCTCACCCTCGGCCAGTGACTTATTAAACAGCAGCATTAAAGGTTTAGCAATACAGTATTTAAGTTTACTTAACAAGTACTCTGGAATATTGTCAGGACCCGATGATAATTTCATTGGTAAATGTGAAATTTTCTCAAAAACACTACCTAAATCTATATCACAAATGTCCAACTCAATAATATTGGTAAAATTGTATACAGGCACCTCAACATCATTATTACTAAATACAGTGGAGAAATAATCATTTTTACATTTAATTTATGTTAGTTTTATTATTATTAATATTATTGACCTGTCTAATGTCATATGTATGATCTTTATAGACTAATAAATGGAATTGGAATTGGATAGATCAGCTATATTCTGACCATTATCAGCCACTCTATTATTAAAAAAACAAGTTTAAAGTTTTTTTTACCTACCCCTGTATATCCTTTCAACTTTTAATTACTAGCTAACCAGAACTAACTACTTATTGCTAATACAGTTTAAAGCCATGCACCAACTTTTATAAAGAAAAAAATTTCCTGACAAATTAGAAATAAAAAGTTTTCTATTTGTTGCACAATTAATGGACCAGACTGTATGTATGTAAAAGTCATAATATACATAGAAACCCCAGGGTTAAGCGAATTATAAAATTATAAGATCTATATAAATAAGCAAAAGTTTAAATATTTTCAATTTTTAAAACAAATATTGACACCTTTATAGAAGCTAAATGATGCAAGAGTACTCTTCTGCAGTATCATTACACATTTTTTCATTTTTCCCGATTGAATATTTTTAAGAAAACTTATAAAAACTATCTAAAATGATTCATTTCTGAAAGTACCTAATTTTTTCTGTACCCTTATAGGTAGAAATTCTTATTTAATTTTAGCATACTTATGTAATAATACACTCTGATGGAAAATTTTCTAATTGAAATTATTAAAAGTCACATTGACTTTTAATAATTTCAATTACACTAGCCATTGCGCCACCATGACTACTGTGATTGAAAGTAAAGCTTTACAATTTAATGGAAGAAATGTGTAAAATAAATAAAAAAATGGGTATTTACGAGGTAGAAATCAAATTTTGAGTATCAATTTAGCCTTCAAATCAAGATTTGCAAAAAGAGAGAGAATATAGTAAAAATAAGGCAAACTTGCTTTTCAACTTTGATGATGGATATCTTGAACACAAAACTTGTCCGACTAAAAATTCTTTCAGATTTGTGATCAGAGCCCCAAAAACCCCTCCTATACCAAATAAACAATTACCAAAATAATGTCCTGGGAGGCACTACCACGGGGTCTTAAAAGTGCTGTGAAATACAAAAACTGCATGATTCAATACTTAAACAATGTTGACAGAAAAGGGAAAAAGTTGGGTTAAAAAACATTTAATAAGATACCCACGATACTTTGAGCCTTAGGCCTTTGTGTTTGTGGGCTGTCACAAACATTATTAAGGCTATTCACCTTTTTTATGCTAGAAAAATCACAAATATAGCCATATTCAGTTGTTACTGAATGACACTTTACCCTCAAATGTTATTAGAATTATTACTGGAATTAGTTAAAACATGTAATAATTTAAATAAAAGGTATAAGTGCCAAATAGGGTTTTCTGCTGTTTTTAGGATTGTTTTAAAATACATGATACTCAATATTTTTAGACCCTTTTCTTAATAAAACAGCAGTGGCGCTGATTCAAAATATCACATTTTTAATTAATTATAACTTAACAAACTTCTAGGAACGGGATGTGAATAGGGGTGCTGGGAGGGGTAAAATAAGTAAAATGAGTTAATATTCGTCAAAATCACATCCAAAATTAAGTAAAATCATTTTTTTTTCTGAATATTTTTGTTGAAAAATGGGGAAATTTAGAAGAAAACTAAAATTTATGTTTTATAACCTCAAATTAGAAAACAAGGTTAAAGAAACTTCATTTATTGCAAGTAAAATAGGAAGAGCATTTGGCAAATTTTTTTCCTTATTAAGCCAATTAAAAAAAAAAGATACTTTACTAATCAGAACTAACCTGACTATAACTTCGGGCACATTGAATTTTATTTAAAAAAATCCACTACATTTGGAACTCGGCTGCGTAAAGTTGAACAGATAAGCCGTTGTTGCCAAATGTTCAGATTAAAATTGAAGAACTTTCAAAAAATTCAAATTTGTGTTTTTTACAAAAAATACAAAATATTTTATAACAGCTCCATTATATTATGATTAAGAACAAACAGGAGATAACATGTAAGCTAAAATATTTTTTAAATCATAAGAACAGCAGAAAGCCCTAAACGGCATAATAATCACATAAAATCACAAGGCACTCATACAGCAACAATCATGTTAACCATGAAAATTAATGTTGCATACTTACGCTACTAATACTAAGGCAGTGAAAATATTAACAATAAGACCCATAATAGTAAGTAGATTAGGAGCAAACCAAATTGGCACCCGTAGGACCAACCAATTCCAAAAAGGCTGTAGCATTTTGTCACAAATACTGACACTCTGGCAAGAGTACTGGTGCTCTCCCAGTCTTCGTAATTGAGATTCAGATAATATTCGGTCTTTAAATATCTTCATTTTTCCTCTAAAAGATGGTAGTAAAGCAAATCTATAGATGCACACATGTAACAGTAATATTTGTTTGACCATAATTAAATAATTAAAACAAATTTATTTAATGAATACACATATTGGCTACATACCTAGTTATATTTATCCAAACTCTGAAGATCTAACCACACATTTAAGAAACTAGCTCTGTACCAAAATTAACTAATATTACTTCCTGTGACGAACTAATTTATATAAGAGCAATAAAATGTTTATAAATTCGGCAAGACGTTTTTAAAATGTGTTTTAAGTCACAAAAATAAACTTAAACACTGCCAAACACATTTCTGTGATTCATTTTTGACAAATCATTGAACATGTTGAACAGTTAACATTTTTTACTTTCTCTCTTGCATGTGTTATATACGTTTTTGCTTTTTCTTTCCCACACAAACACTTCCAACTCACACGGCTCACACCACCGAGATACGATTAAAAAAAATGAAATCCTAAAAAACAGAAAATCATGTTATCGAAAGAGTTCACGGCAATTTGTGGGACTTGTGGGATTTAAAATAAAGATGTCACAATCCACACAAGACAGTCTGAGTTACTATAAAATAGATGTCGCTAAAACCATGTTTTCTTTTTTTGGCGCTTAACTTTTTCATTTCAAAACTTTAAAGTAATGTTTTTTTAATGTCATTTTTTGACAGTTTTTGTTACCAAAGTTTAATATTTTATTCTCTATTCTTTGCGTAATTGAATTTTCTATTATTTATATATTTATTTATTGATATAATAATTTTCGTTGTTAATCTAAAAGTTTTATCAATAATTTTCTGTAATGACCGAATATCCACCTAGAAGCTGCGGGCCTTGTCCATATACAGCTCAGTTCGGATCTAATGTAAGTATTTCAGTTTTTATACAGTGTGGTCTACTGCTGTAAGGTTCAGTAGACAATAGAAAGTCATTGGGATCCAAGGGGAACAGAAACATCTTTTTTTATAGATCAATTATTTAATCACCACGGAGTGCACTAATTGTGATGGAGAGAAATATAAATATACAGTGAGGATATTATTAAAAGCCCTCCCCCTTATCTTTTGAAAGGGACAAGATATCGATATCGGGTAAAATTTAGAGGTAATTGTCTAGAAAGTTGCGGCAACCCCGATTTTGACGAAATTTGGTATACGGGTGTTTTTTGGGGCGCTGATTACGAATCTGAAAGAATTTTTTTCGGCATCGTTTCGTTCTTGAGATATATTCATCATCAAAATTGAATTTCATAATTATATATCTTTAGTTTCACTATATTCCGCCTTCTGTTTGCACTAAATTTTCTAGAAACCTGCGGCAACTCCGATTTTGACGAAATTTGGTATACGGGAGTTTTTGGGGCGCTGATCACGAATCTGGAAGAATTTTTTGGCGGAAACGTTTTGTTCTTAATATATTCATCATCAGACTTGAAATTTAAACTAGGTAATCCTAATTTTACAATATTCCTCCTTCTTTTTGCACACAATTCTTAATTTAAAGCTAAAGTGGCAAACAATATTTGATTTTCACCTTTTAAACCTTATATTATTTTTGCATTAAATTTCATAGCTATACTTTAAATCATTTCAATCCCAGTGTGCCATGAAGCCCTATATGTATGTATGGTTGCCGCATTATCAACGAACGACCTCACAATAAACAGGTTCATGGGTATTGTGTCGTCGTCTGGACCTTTTCAAACGCAATTTTC